>CABHPQ010144438.1:0-11822 GCA_902168405.1 Peromyscus aztecus | reverse complement strand
ACACACACACACCCTTCACTGTATGGTGGATTGTTTTCTTAAGTATCTGCTGTTCATGGACATGGAAGACATTTTCACATAGGTGGGCAGGCCAGACACCACCACAAACTGTATCTGAAACCATTTATTTATTTATTTATTTATTTATTTATTTGTTTGTTTGTTTGTTTATTATTTTTTATTTGTTTGTTTGTTTGTTTTAGTGTAGTTCTGGAAATAGAATAACAATTTGTGATGCCAAAATCATACAGCTTTGTCTTCCCTGTTTTCCTAGCTCTCTCTTCAGCTCAGGATTTTCACACCCTCAAACGTCCCTAACACCAACACAGGACCCAAAATTCACTAGTTTTTAACGTTAGTCATAACTGAAAGCAGATTTGTGTCCAAGTCAGCAAGCTTCCTTTCTTCTTTACACTCAGTAAGGAAGCATGCTTACATGGAAATGGAGAAGATGACTCAGTCTTTCTATACACGAGACTTGAAAGAACTCACCTCCACGTTGGAGCCATGAGCTAACCTGCACATCTCATCAAGGGCTCAGGCTCTAGGGCACTGTAAGCAAAATGTCCATCCCTGAGTAGCATGTGGGGACAGAAAACACAAAATGCCAGTCCTTGTGTTATGATGTAAAAGATGGGAACAGTACTGGGGAGGGGGGTTCTACACACGACCCATTACCCTGTATTCCTTCTCCAAGTCTGTGGTAATCTATGAAGGCTGGAGGAAAGTTTGTAAAAAGAAGGAAGTCAAAAGGACACATACAGGCAAGAGATAGAAAAATTTGACAATGAGGAAGAGTGAGGTCCAGAAAGCCTTATAAATCCAAAACATGTGGTTATGTATATATGATAATTCAAAAAGATTTTTCTTTTTAGTTGGCCAACATACATTAAGGCAATAACATTACACATTACTGCCAAAATGGATGAGGGATCTCACAGGGCTCCACTTGCAGATCAAGAGCTCCAGGCAAACGATGGCTACTGAGAAAGTGAGAGCCAGTCTTCTCCAGGGGTGAGCCCCCGCATAGGTGATCCGATCTGAAGCAGTCAGTCCTAAATATATACAAATGAGCAACCCTAAATGAACTCAACAGGTTATATTTATAAATTTGTGTGTGTGTGTGTGTGTGTGTGTGTGTGTGTGTGTGTGTGTGTGTGTATGTGTGTGTAGCAATAGTAATTAAAAAATAAGAGGCTGTGAATTTGAGGAGTAACAGGAGAAGGTAGAGGGAGGAAGTGGAGGAAGGAAATAATATAAACATAGTACTCATATGAAATTCTCAATAAATAAAAAAAAAAGCCAAACAAAAAAGAATAAAACTGACATAGATCCTGGTGTAATAGAAGACTCTTTGCTGCCTTCTAAATTTGTTAAAAATTCAATGCTAAAAATTTTCTTAACCTAACAAAGTCAAATTCAGTAATTTCTGTTATAAAAAATTCTTTTTGGTTGTGCATTTCTGATATAATTACAGTTACTTTTAAATGTAAATTAACTTTTCCTTATTATTCTAATTATAAAAAGCATGATCTACACATGGCTAGAAAATAGAAAAATAGCAGTAAGTGAGAAGAAAAATTAATTTTTAAAAATTATACTGATTTAAACATAACTACTATTGATATCTTGTAGGCCATGTTTATTTAGTAAGGTTTTCTCTTTTAAAAATTCTTTTATTAAGAATATCTCAGGACTGGAGAGATGGCTCGGGAGTTAAGAGAACTGACTCCTGTCCCAGGGGACCCAGGATCAATTCCAAGCACCCACATGGCAATTCACAACTGTTTGTAACTCCAGTTCTAGGGGATCCAACACCCTCACACATATATACATGCAGGAAAAATACCAACGTACACACACAAGAAAATCTCAAATGTATATGTATTTTATTATCCCCATACATATTTCCCTAAATATGTATGTTATTTATAAATTACTTTTAATCCCTTTTTAGAAAATAAATTTTGTCAAAGTAGGTTGTTCAAATTTCATTAAGCAAAAAAATATACCTAATCAAAATTAAGTTAGTGATTAGATTATTTAACTATAATGTGACTATTTCACTTGCTCTTTAAGTGCCTACAATAATCTTCATTAAAAACAGTCTTATTAATTAATACAGGGCTCACACAACACAGCTCTGGCTGTTTCCTCCACTTCATGGACACCATTCTTACTTGAATGATTGACAAACTACAGTTACCTCAATTTGAGAATCTGGCAGAGGCTGTCTTAGAAATAAAGTGAATGTGTTGTTTGGGGACACAAATGACAACGTTTACTTTCAATGACAGAATTCAAGCAAACACTACAATTTTAGAAACCTGCAACCCCCACTGTAAGCCACCGACAGCCTCCAGCACGAGAGACTTTCCTGGGGAGAGATGATAGTAACAAAAATTGTGTCCACATTTGGATTCTGAATAATGTAGGGAACCAACATTTTCCAAATGACAAAAGTCTGTCTGATGTCATCAACTCACACAAGGGTAAAGATCTGTTCAAGTGCAAGACACACTTTTGAACTTTAAAAGTAGGGACAAGTCACTGATGTTCTTTCAGACCCACCTGCACCCAGGCCTCCTCCACTGTTGCCTGTGGAGTCTGGGATCAGCAATAGGAATATACAGAATGACCTGCAAGGGCCATCGCAGGACCTCTCTTGCCCTTCTATGGTTGACTGGACTTGATTTGAGTCAACTATCACAGCACACTAAATGTGGAAGCAGACAGGAGAGTCCAAATGTCTTCCATTAGAGAGACTTTCAGAGAGTTGTACAAATGCAAATCATATACTCTTCCTCTCACTAGTTCTGAGGGGAAAAAAAGCCTAAGGTGTTTTTTCTCTAGAAATAAGTTGTACATACGCAGTAAGTTTATCATTATGATTTTAAAGTTCATTTAGAAATCAACATTTTTAGCTGGGCAGTGGTAGTGGGTGCCTTTAATCCCAGCACTTAGCAGGCAGAGGCAGGTGGAGCTCTGTGAGTTTGGGGCCAGCCTGGTCTACAGATCTAGTTCCAGGACAGCCAGAGCTATACAGAGAAACTGTGTCTCGAAAAACAAAAGCAAAAACAAAAACAGAAAAAGAAAAAAAAAACATTAAAAAAAGTCTCGGTTTTAGTTCTGATACACAGACACTGAGCCGTGTAACCTTCACAAACAAAAGCTTCCAGAAGTCTCATTCTTACAACTACCGAGGGATCCTTAACACACTTTTCTTTTTTTTTAAAGAATGCTACCCTGTATTTTCCAGAGTAGGTTTAGTTAAATATCTAAACAGTGTTTATCCACCATATAAAAAAAAACTTATTATCTTGCTAGCCCAGAACACTAACCATCATTTTATGTTTCCCAAGCATGCAATCTCAGGATTGAATTGTATTATACTGTTGACTCATATTGAGTTGGTAAGTAAAATCTCTTTGTGGTTTTTTTTTTCTTTTCCTATAAAGCAAAGTCTTACTTTTCTTACATTTTGCAACTAGACTTTTGGAGCAAGGGGACATCCTATAATATTTTGCCTGATTAGATTTGACCCATGGCTTCAGTCAATTTGAGAGCAGGCCTGTATCTCGTCCTCCAAGGCAATGACCACAGGAATGTCCTAAGACACCCACAAAATCAATTAATTAGCACCAGTGGGCACAGTTGTAGACTCAGTTCTCCAATGAGAGTCCTGGTCACCAGCTCTACAAAAGCCCTGCTACTGCCTACCACTTCTGTGACTCTTACTGAGTCCAAATAATCGGGGTTCCATCTTCCAGGCGGGAGAAGGACTCTGGGACCCTTACAGAGTAGTGTAGCTTCAAAGTCTCAGATGACCTAGCATTAATTTACAGAGTCCGCCTGCAGTGGCCAGGAGGTGCCCTCTTCAGAACAGCCCTGGGAAGCCGCCACAGCTTAGTCCTCCTTTCTCCCCAAGCTCACTTACCAATGAGCCGTCGCAGAGCAACCCTCTCCAAGTCTACGTCAGTTAGCCCAACTTCAGACACTACAAACTCCTAGTCTCGTCTCTACAGAAGTTCAAATTTTATGACGAGACTCCGCCTACTTCTAACACCTCCCCTGTTCTTCATAGTTGACTCCAAATAGGCAGCTCAGCGACTTCATTTTCAAGTCCTCTTGTGATGTAGTTTCACCTGGGCCAGAAGCCAAATATAAGTCCTACTGCTCTTGAAGACAGGGCTCAATCAATCTCACAACCAGGAGGCTTTCCCCACACCCAGCAGGCAACTAGCCTCTGTTTCCTGTGTGCTCCTGCCCGCTGCACACGTTTGTTTCCTAATCTACCTTCCTCCAGGCATGACCTCCCCGAGAGCTTCTTTATATTACCACAGTCCAGCACAGGGGGTGGGATGAAACAGTTTCTAAGAATGTTTGTCGAATCAAAGTTACATGGATTTGGCTGGCTAGGCATTCCACTTGGGCCTCTGGTAGTGCTTACTAATATTAGCAGTCAGAGAATAATTCTGACTGAGAAGGAGTAAATAACACTGAAACTGAGCCGTTTTCTCTGAGCTACTGTCAGAAACAAAGTAATGCTATAATATAGTTTTTATAATCTGATCATAATCTAGAAATTTCAGGTATTTTCATAGGTCTCTTCAAAAGCTACTTTCATTAAATACATTCTAGCACAAAGAAACTGATATATTTTCATCCCCCTGACCTTTCTCTCTCGCTGAGTTTGTGTATAATTAAAATCCAAATGGAAATTTAAAATGCTTATGGGTTTTAATAGCATTCATTTGTGTCTATTCTTTCTTTGTAGTTTTGGAATCTGACTTCAAGTCTATCAGATATATCCAGATGATGGCTCAGCTCCCCATTGCTTATCATAGATTATGATGACAACTACTTTTGTCCGTTTCCCCTCCACAGTTCAACAGGGTAGAGTTGAACAGCTTCCCGATTTATTTCCTATATCCTTCAGCCCCACTCATTTTCAACGTTTCTGTCACTCGTAGCCTCTATCTGAAGCAGGAAGGTGTGATAGTATAACTATTTTATTCCCTTATTCTCCTCTCTGAATTCCCTCTCTCTCTCTTTCTCTCTCTCTCTCTCTCTCTCTCTCTCTCTCTCTCTCTCTCTCTCTCTCTCTCTCTCTGTTTCAATAGCTTAACACAGAGAGAGAGAGAGAGAGCTAGCTCTCTCTCTCTCTGTGTTAGTACATGTACACAGGTGTTAGTGCACGGAGGTCAAAGGACAATTTTGCGTCTTGGTTCTCGCCTTCCACCTTGTTTGAAATGCAGTCTCTTGTTTGCTGCTGTGTAAACCATGCAATCTCCCGGGAATTCTCCTGTCTCCACTGCCTCTCTTGCAGAAAGGAGCTCTGGGGTTACAGACACACGCTACCACATGTGACACTGCATGGGTTCTTGGGACCCAAGCTTTGATCCTCAAAGTGCTTTACCCAGTACGCCATCCCCTGCTGCTCTCACCCTACATACACCTTGCACCAGTCCCTCTTGGTTGAAGGTCCCAGGTTGCTGATATCGGAAAACTCTACCTCCTAATTGGAGCCGGAGGGTCACTCAGCCCCTCGGTTCTTTGGGCTCAGCTGGCTGTGTCCAACTACAACAGCTACTGGTGCCTAGAAGGCCTCAGTCCAAGGAACAGAAAGGACAAGCACACAGCAGTGAATGTTTAATATTTGTGAAGCGATTATCAATAGCAGCCCCACTTGTACTTTTCTATTGCTATTGTATGCTTTCACTGCCGTATATAACTTCCGGTTTGAGACTTCAGGATGGGCCACATCAACATCCCTACTGATCACCCACATGTGCTGTTCGCCCAGGACAGTGCTCTGAAGACTTCAACAGGTATCAGAAATAGCTTTGGGTCTTGTTAAAAATCCAGAGGCTATGACCCATACACAAAGATTCTGTTTCACTAGATTCGGGGGAATCTTTGAATGTCAAGTTGCCAGCCTGTGCTGCTGGTTCAGGGACAGCACTCTGAGAGCCTGTTATCTGCAGCCATAGCTCCTCACATATGACTTCACAAAGTTGAGTGTTCTAGGATCAGGACTGCAGCTTATCTGATAGAGTGCTCACCTAGCATGCACGAAGCCTTATATTCGAGCCCTAACACTTCATAAAGCAGACACGACTTAAGGTGCATGACCCTATGCTCAGCACTCAGGAGGTGGAGGCAGGAGGATGACAAATTCAAGATCATATTTGGCTCTGACTCTGTCTCAAAAAAAAAAAAAGTTCAGTGTTTTATTATCATTTGAATATAAGTTAACCAAATCGGAATTTTGTATCTTCAAATATCACTTACCTTTTAAATTTGAAAACATGGTATGGCTCACCAAACAGCAGCAAAGTAAAGAATTACGGTGAAACGGCTAAGGCAGGGATTTACCCACTCATATGCTCAAGAAGGTCAATGAGAGGACATAACTGCAAACAAAGGCTGTGCTCCAGGAGCCATCCCCTCTTTCACTGGCTTTACGGATTCAGCCAAATCACACTTGCTCAATTTCAATTTTCTCATCAGGAAAACAAAAATTACAAAATGTACCCTAGAGAATTCCTCTGGGGGCAAAATGAGGTAAAGTGCCCAACACCCTGCACACTGCAGATTCATTGGTAGTCATTGTAATAATAATCTGAGGACTTGCTGTGCGCAAAGACTACTGGGCACTTCATACTTAAATCCCACTTGATCCTCAAAACCCTTTGAGGAACGTACACTGTTATTCCCATTTTCCAGATGAAGAAATAGAGGCATGGAAGCATTTCAGTAACCAGTGCAGCAAACACAGCTGGATGAAGGCGGGGCAGGATATGAACCTGGGCAGTCCGCTTCCAGAGTCCAAGTTCTTCCTGTCAGGGTAGACTCTCTGGATATCACTTGCTCATAAAGCCATTAGTTAACCTACCAGCACTTTAACCTTCTGACGTAAAACGGAACTTATGAGAAGGATAATCTCACGGGCGTCATATTGACATCTATTCTTGTTTTTAACACTCCTCAGTGACAAAGTAACGTGACTGACAATAACATATCCTCCCTGAAAATAGTGTCCACTGCTAAAAACCAGAAGAGTCAATTTTGTAATGGCCACAGAAAATGGAAAGCGTGGCATTTGCCCCTTACATTTTTCTTTCTGTTGGAAAGCAGCTTGCAAATGGAAAAATCACGTCCATCACCTCCCTCCCAGAGACTGAATATGATGAAAGACAGAGGAAGGCCGAGCCCTGAAGCAGGCAGAGCCCAGAGCAGCTTCCACCCTAGCCAGGAGCCCAGGGAGGCTGATCAGTCCTGAAGAAGACAGCAGCTACAGCTCCTCACTAGAGCTGGCTGCAGTAAGACATGCCAAAGGCAGCAAAGGAAAGCACGTTACATAACACAAAGAACAGCGCTCTCACAATACAGATTTCCACGGACCTACGAGAGGCTATGCAGAGACAGTCAGAACGACAGTGAAGGAGCTTCCAACTCTCCCGCAGAAGGCTATTTTCTTGACACGGAGAGGAATTTGTTATAAAGCATTTTGTAATGGCCAAGACAGGAAAGATGTTCTAGAAGCACAGTATTTCTGTAGAATGGGGCTCCCCAAAGAAGCAAGGAAGAACTGTAGGGAGGACGGGAAGGGGAGCACACAAAGCTTATCTGATGGAGGGCTCCTGCAAAGTAGGAGTTGATATTCTTCCAAGAGCACAGAATAAAAGTCTGAGCTTAAAAAATAAAACCCTTGTTCAGGTCTGGCTCCCTGAAGGGACAGGCTGAACTCTCATTTGGAAGTTTCTCGTCCTTGGATTCCAGAAATAAAGCCAACATAAACAAAATGTTTTATGTAAAAGAGCCAAGGCATTTTTAATGTACATGACAGGCATGCTGTAGCTGATTTTTTTCAAGGTCACACACAGCATTTCAGAGTAGGAAATTGAGTAAACTTCAACTTCCCACCCTGCAAGGACAAATCCCTGCCACTTAGGGACCAAAGGCTGCACAGTGTTAGGACTGCAAAGCTAACCCTTCCCCTACTTTCCAGTATGAGAAAGTGCTCTTGCTTCCCTATTCTCAGACCATAACTGTTTAGGCTATTTTTCAGTGTAAGTATGACAATTAATAAACTTACCCTGACACTTTTAGTTGATAAAATGTTATTCTATAATTATGTACACTTTATTAAAGTACAATTCAAGGCTTTATTTTCATCTAATTAAATAATGTATTCAAATATGTAAATTTAATGGCCTGCCCACTACCATCTTTAAGGACCATTCAGTGTTTATTGTCCTTGCTCAGAGTGAAACATCAAATTAAAGACAATACATAAAATAACAATATAAACTCTCCTGAACTACTCAGCCCACCTACAAGAGTAATGTTGACTCCAAATGCTGTCTAATTATAGGACTTAGTTACTCCCATTCTGCCTAAAGAAGTTATCAGCCAATGGTTACAGAATTCAGGTAGCTTTGTTAAAAATGGCTTTATCATATGACTTAGCTTTGGAAAACAACTTCTGGATTTAAAAAAGTCAAGAAGAAAAATTATCTCAATATAGTCCAGTGCAGTGAGGAAATACAATATAGGACTTGGCATGTATCCACAGGAAAAGTCTGGTTCCCAGATGCTTCTTGCCGACCCACAGCGGATTCAGTAATGTTTAAACAACTGACAATGTACACTCATAGCACTGACGACACAGGGACCAGAACTCTGCAGGAGCCTGTCCCATGAGCGTCTTCATATGCTGAAAACTAGAATCAAAACCAAAAAATCATAGACACACACTACACATTTCATTTACCAAAAGATTCAACATGCGCAATAGCCTTCTTTATGGTAAGTAGATGCCACCAAATTAATTAAGATCTACATGAGACATATCGCCTCAACAAAACAAACATCTTATTATTTTTATTGTATTAGTCCTTGAAAATGAGAATGTGACCATGAAATAACTGCAGCAAACAGACAATTGTCTCCATAGCTCACTCATTATAATACTATTATATAATATCCATGACCTCCTAGAGTCTCTGTGCCTGTGGCTAACATGTGCTGGTTTGAAGCAAATGAAATTGTATTTGGCTATTTTTGACGTTCCCAAATTACCCTTTTGTAAGATTTGAGGGTCAAATGAAAATTCTGACACAGAATTTTGACAGCAAGTGGCAGATGAACATTCTTAGACATGAAATGTCAATGTTCCTTTATAACTGGCCATTAAGTGAGTGTATCATGAACTCAAGAGTCTTTACAAACAAGAATACACTGAGTAAAGTCTGCATTTACTCTAGTATACATTCAAGCATAAACAAATATTGTTACTATTTAATATAAAACTGTCACAGATTTAGCCAACAGTGAAGAAGGCATGATACAAATAAAATTACTTTGTGTGATTTTTCCACCCTATTCCCAGATGATACATTTCTCAGAGATGATACTCTCTCTCTTGATCCCAAATAACTCTGTCACATAATGTTTATGTCAGGTGAGTTTTACAAATAAGTAGTAAAACAAAACAAAAAAAATGGGTTTGACTATCTGGGAGAAAAAGATTGATTGGCACAAGAAATAAAATGTTATTTAAATTAGGAGTTCAGTTGATTGCAATGCCAACTCCATTTTTACAACATATTCCAAAACCACCACATTGGTCTGACTTAATAAGACTTCAAATGCAAATATCTATTCTTTAGCATTTAAAACTAAAGCCTGTATGTCAATATGGATGAGTCTCTACCTTACTATAATTTTTTTTTGTATAACACAAATATCATTTGTGCTCTAAACTGTATCAAGAAGCCACTTAGGATAACTTACTTCATAAAGCCAACAGACTTATTAAGATCTCTTCCATCATAAATCCAACAAGTATTTCCTTTTGTCAAGAAATACTACTAAGAACATAAAGATCATTGGTACTCAGAAAGGATATACCTAGCAAGGAGTCTTGCCTACAGTAAACATGCAAAATTTTGTTTATCTAACTTGAATTAAAGTTTATAAATCACATGATTATAATTAAAAATCGACTGCAGGGTCTTTGCAGTAATCAATCAATTACTCATGGTGAAGAATGTAACCTTTAGCAGCAATATGGTCAATGGCCTCACTGAAACAAACCTGTCTTTCTCTGCTTGTCCAAAAGGACAGACTGACTGTGCAGGGTACGTCAGAGGCTACAGTCTAAACATCTGAGACAAAACTTTGGGCCTGAGATGAACAGAGGGATTCAAGTGAGACCTCCACCACTCCAGGAACACTTTTGCCTTCCAGGTCTCTGGAAAGTGTTGGGGTCTCTGAGGAATCAAAACCTCAAGTGTGTAGAATATGTGATCCAAACTTCTACAACCTCAAGTATGGTGTTCCCAAGTCAAGAAACCTGACATTGTTGTGAAACCCTTAAGGCTCTGGCAGTAGCAAAAGCAGAATCGTGGAGGAAAGCCTCCAGAACTAAGGTACACAGAACTCCCCAGAGGAGGGTGAAAACCTGACAAGTTTCCATACATGGAGCTGGAAGAGCAGCCAACTAAACATGCAATTCCTGTATGGCCAGCTCTACTAGAAGTTAACACAGAATGCTTAGACACAAAATTAGGGAGGAGGCCATCAAATGTAAATCTTCATGTTCAGACCTTTGCCAAGCTAGAGAGGCAAACCTACATTATTAGGTTGGCCTCTTTGCCTTCCCCTAGGAAGGATGGATCCCATGTGAATATCTTCTGGGGCTTTGGGTCATCTGTTTTTTAATGTCTCAAGCAATGGAAGTTTCTTCCATCACTTCCTTTGGAAAGTCTCTTTTTTTGTTTAAGGGGGACAAAAAACAAAAGTTGCTATAAATGTTAAGGTGATTTGATAGTTATTTTTCAAATATTCCTATTTATGAACGCTGTCTTGAATGCTTCCATGAGTGACATCCCCGCTTTGGCTCTAACAGTGAATATGCAATAATCTGGCCTCCTCCAAAGAGAACACTGGTTGCCCACATCTCAGTGTGTTTAAGGCATCTTTGCTTTATTAAGTCCCTGTACCTTATCACACTTTCATCTTCATGCTCAAAAGGTGGTGTTTACAACCACACAGGGCATTCGGACAGGCCCTTTCAGCTACCTCACCTGCGCCCATAGGCTTGGGTTAGAGCTCTGCTCCTTAGCAGCTTCTCACTGGTCTTTTGTTGGATTCACCCGCGGTCAACCCTCTCTCACTAACAATGTCAACACTATACACTAGCACAGGGGCCTGCTGGACTAAAAATTGTTGCGCGCGTGCGCGCACGTGAGTGTGTGTGTCTGTGTGTGCCACATGACCAATTAAACTGAATTCTTAAAAAACAAGTTGTTTTCTCTCTACTTTTCTCATCTCGTCTTTCACTTCCCAGCTTTCCCTTGTTCACCGAGCAGAACAGATAACCTTTTCCAAATGCCTTTAAATGAACGCTAAGCTGTCATGAAAGAGTGAAAAAACAACTGCCGACAAGTCTTATGTATCTCTCCATGCGTTGGGGTTGCTGTCATTTACACCTACGTCTTACATGATATAGGAATAGGAAATATTTACTGATTTCTAAATATTTATTTGTGGGTTTTGTTTTGTTTTTGTTTTTCAAGACAGGGTTTCTCTGCACAGTCCTGGCTGTCCTGGAACTCACTCTGTAAACCAGGCTGGCCTCGAACTTAGAGATCCACCTATTTCTGCCTCGAGTGCTGAGATTAAAAGCAGGAGCCACCACCGCCCAGGATTTGTGGGCTATGAGAGGAAGTTAGCTTAATGGAAGAGAAGTGAGGCAGAGACTGGGGAACTGGACTCAAGCAGGCCATGCTGGTCCTAGGCCTTCCTCCTCA
>CABHPQ010144437.1:1859-16527 GCA_902168405.1 Peromyscus aztecus | reverse complement strand
TCTCTCTCTCTCTCTCTCTCTCTCTCTCTCTCTCTCTCTCTCTCTCTGTGTGTGTGTGTGTGTGTGTGTGTGTGTGTGTGTGTGTGTGTGTGTGTTTGCACTACCTGTACATTCACGTATGGCAGTCAGAGGTCAACTTCAAGAATCGTCCTCATTCTCCACAGGACTTTTTCTTACAGGGTCTGTGGTGAACCTGGAAACTCACAATTTCATCCAGTCAGACTGAATCGAATATACCTGTCTTGGACTGTCCCTGGCCCTGGGGTTACAGGCATACACCCCCAGATCTGGCTTGTATGTGAATGCTGGAGATCTGAACTCAGTTCTTTACACTTGCACAGCAATCACCCCACACAGCCATCTCTCTGGCTCTTCATCAGTTTATTACTCTTATAGTTTTGTATGTCTTTATGTATTTTATAATGGTGTACAATCTGTAAGCATTCCTGATTTTATGCTTGCATGACTTTGGGGTTATAAATTAAATAATTACTACTCAGAGGGATCATTGACATACGCTTCTTTTTCTTAGGTAAGACCCAGATGGTGTTTAATTTAGGAATCACCATGAAAGAACTAGTGTAAAGGGTACTTGACAGCTCCTCTTAAGCTCAAATAATGAAAATCATCACCTAAACATATGGAATCCCATCCACCAGGTCATGGCAGCACTGCTAACTGTCTCTCCTCCTCCTTCTCCTCTTCTTCCTCCTCTTCCTTCTCCCCTTGCTTCCCTATTCTTCCTCCCCATCCTCTTCCTCTTCTTCCTTCTCCTGCTCCTTCCACACCCCCTCCTTCCCTCCTCTTCTTCCCCCTCATCCATCTCCTCTCCCCTGCCTCATGTTTCTGTTCCCATTCCTCCTCCTCTTCTCTCTTCTCATTCTTTGCATATGAGGGGAGTGCTAAGGATGGAACCCGGGATCTAGGCTTACATTCTTTCATTGAGCTAAGTCTCAAGTCCTTGACTTTCTTGAGAGAGTATCTTGCTGTTCAACTCTGCGCAGCTCTAATGTACTTAGCCTGATCATTGTACCACTGCACTCAGCTAACCTCTTTGTTTTGTTCAATCTCTACCTGTATCTTCTAACTAAAGTTGGTCCCATTGAAAGTCAGGGTGTGCCTTCAAACTACATGCCAAATTTAAGACTCCATGGTTTGGGTGCCAGGATGAAGGGTACAGGTGGAAGCATCTAGCACTACAATTATTTAGCAAGTTGGGAAAATTAGACAACAGGCAAGCAAAAGATTCCCATTTTAATTTAGCGCTATAGTAAGACCACCCTTCTAGACTCTCAGAATGATCATGCACTTGATGTTTCTACTTATTTTTTTTCATTTTGAGATTATGATTTAATTAAATTTCCCCTTTCCCTTTCCCCTTTCCTCCCTCCAAACCCTGAACTCCTTCAAAGTCACAAAGTTTTTGTTATTGTGTGCACATACGTGTCTGTGTGTGTGTGTGTGTGTGTGTGTGTATAATGTATATGTATATATATATATATATGTATATATGTATTCATAGCTGATCAGTGGCACTGGACAAGTAATTGGTATGCTCTTCCCTGGGAAAGATAACCTCTCCTGTTCTCAGCTTTCCTCAGTTGGCTATAGTTCTTTGTAGGGTTGAAGCCTCATGGATTTTTTTTCCCATCCAGTTTAGCATATTCATTGGTGTCATTCTTGTTCAGCTCACATTTGGATATTCATGTTGGTGAGACTTTATGGGTTTAGCTTCTCATGTTACTAAGAGACACAGTCTCACAGCAAATGCCCTGATCTTCTGGCTCTTAAAATCTTTCCACCCCCAATTCTGCGATGTCCCCTGAGCCTTAGATTCAGGGGTGTTTTGTAGATGTATGCATTAGGACTTAGTTCCACAAGTCTGCATTTTGATTGATTGTTGTTTTCTGTAGTGGTCTCCATCTGATGCAAAGAGAAGTTTCCTTGATGAGGTGTGAAGAATACACTTATCTGTAGGTATAAGGACAAGTGTTTAGATCGTTGATAGAGATTATGCTTGTTTAGTAAATTAGTGGTTATAGATTCTCCTCTAATAACCATGACTTCACTAGCACTGCGTAATTAACTAGGTCTCTAGTACTGGGCCTAGTTTCCTTCCTGTTGAGAGGGTCTTAATTCCAGTTAGAGAGCTGTTGGTTATTGCCAAGGTATGTGTGCCACTATATTGCACACCGTTAAGGTTATAGTGTCATGCTGGTTACTGATGTGGTTCATATATGTCATAGCTGGGTAGGACCATTGGTTACCTCTTTCATTTGAATGCTTGCAAGGTGCTTTCTAGTCCTCATGGAGGGTCTTTCAGGTTCATTTCAGCTCAGAGGGCTCTGGGTTATGTGTCTGAATTACACAGTGTCTTCAGCATAGGGACTTATTTTCCATCTTTGTGTGGTAACCAATGGCAATAGCAATAAGCTCTGTGCTTTGGGAGTCTCTTAGGCCTGGTCAACAACTAAAAAGAGGACTTAACAGGTCTGGTCTGGTATTCGGTGGTTTGTTAGGTGATCTTTGGCTCTTGGAAGGAGCACCATATATCCATTTTTTTAAAAGCAAATTCTTCAGAAGCTTATGTGGTCATGTTTCTCCAAACCAACTTTTCATTTTTAGACTGCGATGCTTCAGAAAGAAGCACTTGTGGAATTGTCATGATCTTCAGCCCTGGGACTAAAGTTGCTCTAGGTTTTATCCTAGAGAGTAGGCAGAATCTAGAACCTGTCTTCAGTTTGGGAGATGAATTTATAGAATGACTATTTTCAGACATCAATAAGGCACACAATGTAAAGATTTATTTTTGTTGTTGTTGTTGTTTTCCTCATGGGCATCATGTTATTTTTTTACTAGTGTTAACTAAACTATGGGCTTGGCATTGGAGCCACTCACTGAGGCATATCTAACCAGAAGTCTCCTGGTAGTCTACCCTACTCCAGTCATAAAATCCCCCTGTGTTCTGAAGAGTAGGCATTCTTCAGCACTGTGTACCAATCCCAGGGTATAAGGTGTATCCTATTTCACATAGGGCACAACTGAAGTACTCATCTTTTGAAGGTGCATCTCCACCTTGAACTGACTGACATTCAGGCTACCTGGGGCAAAAGCTGGATTGTTAATTCTGATCCAGCTTATCTGTGGAGAAACCTGAGATCCTGTAGAGCTCAGGAGTTGGAACCAAGGCTCTCGGTGAAAAGATAGTTTGTGTGAAACACTAGATTGTAGTAGATGTTCCTTGAATGCGTGAGTTGTGAATTAATAAACTAAGAATAATCAAGTAGACAAACTAGGAAGAAACACAAAATCTTAAACTATACAATTGTTCGTATAAAACACAACATTAAAAATTGCCATAGATTCTGTAACTTTGTAAGATGAAACATGTTTTTACTTCCAAAATAAAAGCCCCAGGAATTCACACTAGATGGGTTTATGGTCCTTGGGGAGCATATTTGTCTTACAAGGAAATATACAGGACTAATAATACTGATTTTCTGTTTTCAATCTGTTGAGATTGAAATCATGTGAATCTATAATACATTAAACACAGAAAGAAAACACAGGGCAACTACAGAGTGTCCCATGTAGCATCTAAAATAAGACATTCATGCCACCTTGTGTTTCTCATCAGCACTTATAATTTGAATCATTAATCCATGGTAATAAAATAGTACACAAGTTAGTATCATAAAACACAATTTTACTATCAGGAAGCAGATTTTTTTGTGTGTGTTATAACCCACAATTATAATTTAAAAATTATTTTTTAAAATTAAGGCTATTCTTAATATAAAAGAAATATTACTGGCATCTGTGACTTTGTGACTTTGAAATGAAGTTAATGTGAGTGATTCATAATCTACATTTGGTGGGTATATACATGTCTTGTCACACAATGAGAGTGGAGTGTTTAAGTGGTTTGAATAAGAATGGCCCCATAAGCTCACATATTTGAGTGCTAGATCCGAAGTTGGTAGAACTGTTTGAGAAGAATTAGGAGGTGTGTCCTTATAGAAGGAGATACGTTACTGGTACTGGCTTTAAGGTTTCAAAGGACTCCTGCATTCTGAGTCACTTTTTAATGCCTTGTGCTTGTAGATCAGTAGGTGAGCTCTTAGCTGTTCCTGCCTGTGTCGTGCATTTGCCCCACCATCATCGATTCTAACCCTCTAAAACTATGAGCCCTCATTAAACGCATGCTTTTATAAGTTGCCTTGGTCATTGGGCAAAGCCTTGGCCATCTAATGGTGCCTGACCTGATATGCAGTCTCCAGGATGCCAGTGCTAACTGACATCTCAAATGGTCTCTCTGATGCCGGCTTAACCCCAATGGGAGAGTCATTAGGGAGCTTCATCATTATGAAACTTGTGTCGCAATACACAGCACACTTGTGGACTAGCAACCCACTGTAATTCTAGGATTTATATGACAGGTGTGCAAATAATGTTCCTTTTAAATAGAACCAGAGCAAATTCTTGCCAGGGAATCTAAACCAAGGTGCCTAAATATTTATCAGCCGTGTGAACTTCTAATTCTAATGCTCCCTCTGCGGTGTGGTTCCAGTTAATCAGGAAAGTAATTTATATGGTGGGAGATAGGAAGAAGGACCGGGCCCTTCCTGATTGGTCTCTCCTCCCGCTAACACTGCAGACTTATCAGGCCAGAGCACTGAGCATTTATTGCCCTGTAAATAGCCCCACGAAGACAACAAATTGATAAGAACTAGAAACTTACTTTGGGTACACTTGGGGGCAGGGGAAATGCCTTTGACACATGTTTAAGTAGATAAATTGGAAATATGTCTCCAGTTCTAAGACAGAGGGGCTTGAGGTAGTAAAATTGCATTTACTTTTACTAAGTGGACAGAAATGCGTGCTGCTGTTTAGGAAGGTCAAAAAAACTCATACGGGGTGTCCTCCTACCACCATGTAATATCCAGTTTCTCCGAGAAGTGGAATGAATGCTGGGTCAAATTTCCCAGGCTTGGAGATAGAATCAAATCAAGGTCACACACACAGGAAGAGAGGGGGGCTGCCTGTCTTGGTTCCAAAACATTTTAAATTTTCAATTGATTAACCTTTTTTGCTTTATCGTCCACAGTGAGAACTGACGCTGTTACCTTGGTTATCATAGAAATTTTTTAAGATTTTTCTTAAGCCTAATAGTCATACAATTTGGGAACTTTCCAAAAAAAAATATAAATATCACAGTAGTTGTGAAAACTAGTATTTTTAGATAAAAAAAATCAGAAGTCGTAATAAATCACACCTATTTAAAGATCTGAAAATTAAAACCTTTAGAAACACATTATGTATGTCATGTGATCAGAAAGGTAGGAAAAATTGAAAATGTCTGTTCGTAACACCCCTTAGCATTTCCTACAACTTGGTCCCCTATATCCTTATGGGAAGATGGCTTCACTGTACCTTTTCCAGAGACAATAGACAGGTCATTATGGCTTTCCCCAGAATCCTTGAGCTAACCTGTTTAACCATGTTACTGTTATTGACAAGTTATTTCCGGGGTGACAGCTGAATGAGGATTGCAATGCCGTGTGCATTTTTAACACTGTAATCAGTCTGTGGAGCTAATTTCACACATGAACCACTGGCTCTGCCCCCATCAACTCTCTCAACCCGACTCCCTCCCAGAACATATTCTCACATGCTACCACCTCTGGCTTTAAACCTGAGCATCGACATTGTGTGCAGTCTGCAAGCAGTCCATGAACTTCTGCCACGATGAAGAGGGATAACTGGCTATACACAGAATGATGGAAGACAAGATCACACACACACACACACACACACACACACACACACACACACACAACTTTTCTGATAAGCACACCCTTGTCCCTTTACTTCAGGCTCCAAATTCTACTACTAGCCAAGAAAAAGTAGTGAATTCTTTTTTCCAGATGGGAAAGTCCTGCTGCTGAGAGAGTTAATCAGTTGTGTTTAAAAGTATCCTTTTCTCTCACAAAAATTTACCCAAAATATACTGTTGCAGAGCCGAGCAAGGCTTTATGGAGTGGGGCTCTGAAGCCAACACCTCATATGCACCAAGAACCACACCCTTAGGCTCCTGGTGTTCTAGCCGACAACACAATTCCTCCTGTACCTTCTCTAAAAAGTATGATTGGAGAGCTTCCTTTACCAGTGAATGTGGAAAGCCATGGAGAGTAACTGCATAGGCCACTGAATGTCCAGAAGTCTAAGCAAATGCCAATCCTCAGAGCTTTGGCTTAATGGTATAAAATGGATTTTATGCATTGGGAACAGACTAAATGCATCCTGTGTCTTGGGATTTTTTTTTGTTTGGTTGGTTGTTTGTTTTTTTGTTTTTCCTTTTCTAATATTGTCATGTAGGAAACATGTCTTCATTGACTAAGCATGAAGAAGGAAGAGTATCCATGCTTTCCCAAATCTGTACAGCCCGAGTTATCTAACTCTCCCAATAATATCCAAATACTTCCTGAAGTTTTGGCATTATGGGACTTCAGAAATTGTCGGTTATATGAGTAACTGGCCTTTATTAAGCAGCTGTGTGTTGATTTACAAGGGGAAGTAAAGGTTGCAGAAATAAGTGATATATATGCCCATTTCTCATAGTTGTTGATTTAGAGAAACTGGACTGACCAAGTCACAGAGGCAAGGAGCAATGAGAAAAGGCCATGGGTTTCAGAACTGGGCAGATCTGTTTCAGCACCCGACTGCACTATGCAGCAGCCTTCAACTTCCTAACCTGGGAAGTGTCCATCCATGCATTTGTCACAACTGTGTCATAAGAGTCACATAACAGCCACATTCTGTAGCTGGAGTTTTCCTGTGTCCCAGCCTGCCAGCGGTCAGGACAAATCTCTCTCACCTGCCAGTCCTGCAGTCGCTCGGACCCAAAGAAACACAGAGGCTTATATTATTTACGAACTGTATGGCCATTTGTTCAAGCTTATTACTGACTAGCTCTTACACTTCTAAACATGAAACACTCTGTTCATGTGTGTGCTAAATTTTCCATCTTATTATTTTGATATAATAGCAGTACCACACAAAACCGCAGTGAGACTATCTAAAGTCACACCATGCAGGAGGTAGTGCTAGGAGGTTTGTAACATTGAGACCAGCATGTGCTACATGGTGAAGCCCTGCCTAAGAACAACTAACACAGCCCTGAACAAAACACCAAACACCAACAGTAGTAACAGAAAAGAGTATTCATCTAGAGTCACGATTAAACTGTAGGATTGAAGATCAGCTTGGGCTCTTTGATATGGGGCATGGCACCAGGCCCTACTTTCCTATAATTTTTATGAAAATCTTATTCATTAAGTTTTGTCCATTGAGAGGTAGCTATTTTATTCCTAGGTTTTGTATTTTGCCACATATTTAACCCCATAAGTGTGGGGTTAGTACTAAATATTCAAGTCCTAGCCTGGAGAGATCTGAGCCACAGTCCACAGACAGAAACAGTCAGTGGTTTCCAGAGCCCAAGGGATGTCAGTTCCCAGAACCAATCCAGATCAAGCCAGGTGAGGTTCAGGGTTGATTCCAAGTAAGGGAGCGCACAGCACTCTGCAAACCCATGCCCACCTGAAACTTAGGCCACTCTGTGCTGCACACCCAAGAGAGGACTTGGGAAGATCCAGCCTTCATCTTGGCATCTGGCCTCCAGAAATGTAGGAACAGGTTTTTTTTTTAATTTTCTGTTTATCTCATTTGTGCCATTATGTTGTTGCAATGATATCTACTATAGCATTTTGCATAAAGTCTTTTTTGAGGCCTTGCCTCAGATACTCCTGACACAGTGGTTCTCAACCTGTGGGTTGTGACCCCTTTGGGAGTCAAACAACCCTTTCAACAAGGGGTCACATGTCAGATATCCTGCACATCAGATATTTACATTATGATTCATAACAGTAACAAAATTAGTTATGAAGTAGCAATGAAAATAATTTTACAGTTGGGAGAGTCATCACAACACAAGGAACTGTGTTAAAGGGTCACAGCAATAGGAAGTTTTGAGAACCCCTGTCCTGATACCTGGCTATACTTCTTAAGCTCTCACTCCTAGGCATGTGCATGCACCCATCCTGCCCACACACACCAACTTTCTCTTAGACCCCAAGTTCTCACAGGAAGCAGATATGACACTCAATGTGTCTGCTTAGTGAGGAGCCTCACAACCAAGACACCTCGATGCTGAGGCAATCTCCACTGGCTGGTAAAACACCTGCCAAGTGGCCCACACTCCATCAGTCTGTGTGTGTGTGTGTGTGTGGAATTAATGTGCGATTCCCCATCATGGGTTAGATTTCTCAAGTAGATTAAGTTTAACAGCCAGGAAAATGTCTGATGGTTCTTTGCAGCTTGGATCAATAACAGTATTTCTTGTCTTTATTGAAAGTAAAATCGAGTCCCTCTTAGGGATTCAAAATACCATAAAGGAAGTTACTGTCCATATATCCGATGAAAAATGATGACAGTGGTTTATCAACATCATCTAATTGGTCCTAAAATAAAACCTCAAAAGATGCAACAATAATTTAGCAATTTGGAAATTAGCTTAGAAATACTTTTGAGCTTTGCTAATATTTCACTATGAGAAAAATGTGTGGGAGCCCACAAACTTTTCCTGGTGAGATATGAGCTTGCTTTACACAGCAGGGCTGCATAAAGGGCTGGATTGACCATGTGCATGATTACCGGTGTTTGGGATGGTCTGCACTTGGTTGTGCTAGAGGGAGGTCTTTTGCTCCACCCCTTGACATTCCTTTAAAAGCCATTTAAAAGATATAGACACAGCTGGTGGGTTTTGACCCAGAACCTCCCCAGGCTATCTTGTGTTTCTGTCTTTCCTCTAATTGTCTAGGTATCTCTTTCTATCTAAATATTTCCCACTTCTCCCTGCTCAAGAGTACTCTGGTCATAAAAGTGGGGGCTGGTCCCCCACAAAAATGCAAGGTTGCAAAGACGTAAGAACTCAAAAGGGATGGGAAGACAGCTGCAGTTATATTTAGTCGCTTTTGGATCTTAAAGAGACACTGTTCATGCTTAATCTAACCACATTCTACAACCTGTGGACCCATGAGTACCAACTCCAGACTGTGTAGATAGCCACAGGTAGACCACAGTCATCACCAGACCCTTCTTCCTGTGAGCCGAGTGGACTCATATTCTAATGAACTTCATGGATATTGTAAGATTTTTAAGAATGTTCTATTTGTTAGCAAAACTTAAAAGCAAAATATAATCAAATTTGTTTTAACATCATGAAACTTGACCATGACATCTTTTCCTTGAATTTAAAGAATGGCACTCTTTGTAGACATCATGTCTAGAAAACAATACTTCAATGTAATTGACACTCAATGTAACTGATATTTAATTTCAATTGATTATTTCTTATAAACAAAATTTGGAAAAATATCCATCTTTAATAATCTTTATTTCACTTATAATCCAATTATTTATTTGTGAATTGTTGAAAATAAGACTTGTAAGATTCAGCTTGTCAGTCACTGATGGTCAGAAGATAAAATGTGCTGAAGGCCTTAGCTCCAGGTAGGATGCTGGGGAAGATATTGATCACAGCAGTTGCATGGGTTTATAATACAATAGGCCAACTTTAATTTGCATGGAATGGAATTAAAAGAACATGAGCTTTCATTTAAATAGAATTCTGTCACTAACATTGACATCAATGGATTCAAGGTCTGCATTTACCTCTGATAAAAATCCCCATCAATGTGGGTGACTACTGAAACAGCATTGTTTATGAGCACAGGTGCTCTTTTGTCAAACCACCCCAGCTTCTGCTCCATTTGAAAAGTTGTTTTTTAACATGCGACAGCTCTGCTGGTTGTCCTGGAGGCTGGGACTGGATTGGGCATCCAGCTCACAATCCTATCTTCATCCTGGCAGCCTCTCTGTCTCTCTCAGTGCACAAGGACATTAATACTCAACATGAGAGAGCACTTGACCTTGCCTGTATCACAAAGATCTTGTTAGAATATGCAGCTGGGCCATTATCAGCTCAGCTTTCTCCAGCTGGTACTCCATCCAAGGAGAGGCATGACAAGGTCAGAGGGGGTTCGCATAGCTCTTTGTGTTCCTTCTGAATGTGCAGATGATGACCTCCTGTATGCACACCCTTTTAATTACGAATTCTGCACAGGAACCATTTATTAAGGTGAAAAGGGAATGAGCCCCTCCATCAGCCTGGTTACAGCTCATCCCAGTGTGAGTCACCATCCCTGTACTCTGGGTAACATTCTCCAATGAGGGTGTATTAACCAGAGCCTTTGTTTCCGTGTGTTTGGTGACATTTAGTTTTAGTGTCCTAAATACAGCTTCAGTTTAAAGGTTTCAGGTTAGCTGTGATTCAGTTTGTGTCTAATGGCAAGTATTCTATGCAAAAGTATTAGTTATCCAGGTACCTCATGCAGACAAAGTACCATTTGTTTTTAATGCTCTGATGCCTTAGGACAGTGATGGCTAATTACTACAGTTCTGTCTTGTCTTTATTCTCCATTAATTTCTATGCTAGGCTTTAGAATCTGACAGTCAGGTTCCTAACGAGTACTTTTCTTAAGTATGTATTGTCCTTAAGAGGACTATTTTCAGGGTCAGAGTAATATCTTGTGGTTAACAACAAGTATTGTTCTTGCAAAGAGCCAGAGCTCACTTGCCAGAACCCTTATCAGGTAGCTCACAACCACCTCTAACTATAGCTCCAGGGGATCCAATACCTCCATAGGCACCTGCACTCGTATATATAACCCCCTCACACACGTAATTAAAAATAAAAAGAGGATTATTTTCAAAATCCTAAGTTTATTCACCTGGCTTATTTTCATTTATCTGACCCACATAGAAACATGAGGGAGAATGTAGATGTTCCATTCTGTTCCTTCTTTGCACAAATGAAGAAATAAAGTACATAGAGACAGAGTTTCTCCTAAGCTACAACCAGTTAACATACAGAGGCATGAAGAAGATGGGAAAGGTCTGTTTGTTAAGCCCTCTCTTTCTGCCCTAGCTGTGGCTGCCACATACCTCAATCACAGACTCACATAACCTTGGATGGGTCTAGAATGGTGTTCTGTCCCCCTTGATGGAGTCCCTCTTCAAAGCTTTAAGACATTGTTTCCATGTCTTCACCAACAGAAGTTCTTATTTAGTTGGTCAGGTAAAATATAAGCCTTGGTATTTGTGAGCAGATGATTTTAACATGCATCTGCAAGGAAGTGCTATGGTTTAGAACCAACAGATCCCAACTGCAAGAACTAATTCCAACACACACACACACACACACACACACACAGAGAGAGAGAGAGAGAGAGAGAGAGAGAGAGAGAGAGAGAGAGGAATCTCTGCTCTTCCTACCCAGACTTTTATCCAAACACCTTCATGTCTCTAAGTCCAGGTCTTCTACAGACAGTAGGGATAAAGCTAGCTGCCTCAAAGTGCCATGGCAGGGGGTGTTAGTATCTAACAGGTGGCCGTAATCAGCAGTACTGATCATTAGTGGCAGTCAGCATGCTGAAACCTTAGCCAGATCTGGGCCCACTGAGCACAGCTGCATCTACTTGTTAGTGTATTGCCTGTGTCTCACTGTTTGACCTCCCCAGCATTTCTGAGGATCATCCAGAATCTGTGTAGCCCACCTCACTATGCCTCATCTGTCCTGCCAGGAAAAGGTTGCTGAATGGATTAATATTAATTAATATTAATATTCTAGGTCACTGTAGTCATGGCCAGAAGAACATAAGCAACTATGATGCTTTAGACTAACTAGAATAAAATAAATGATAAATATGATCTCCCTGGTGAGATTAAGGCTCAGAGTAATACAGCTACAACAGATCTCAGTCATAGTCTGAAACACCGACTAAAGAATGCATATCTATAAAAGGCAGCCAGGGGAGAAATTGTTCCATTCTAATAGTGGGAACTTCAGAAAGTCAGCTTCTGGATGCAAATGAGCTTTGTCCCCACCCCTATTTCCCATGAGTGACAGAAGGAGAAGGTGGGGTGTGCCTGGAACTTCATGACCTCGTGTATGCCTACCTATGTTTGAGAAAGATGGAGTTAGAACCAGGGAGAAAGTTGGTAAGGAGTAGAGTAATTAGTGGGTGGACCTGCTGACCATCTAAGAAGCAGATGTTCATTCCAGCAAGTTTCCATCTGGCTCCATGTTCTAATTGCATTAATCCATGATACAGCTGTTCCTTCTTCTTAATCCTCTGAGAGAGATGATGATCATCTAGATATATTTTCACTAGAAGTTTGTACTGGAGCTTTGTTGACATAATTGATAGGACCCTGCCATTAGCTATTGTCCTTACAAGGACTGCATTGGCAGCTCTATGCTTCTACACTTCCATTTGACAACACACATGCCGCCAAGTGCACCAATAAATGATGACAAATGCCTGAGAAGGTCAGATTGATTCTATATCACACACCTGTTAGTTTCCCAATGGCTTTTCCTGGGAATTCTATAGCATAAGCTGCCTCCCCTGTTGTCTTCCTTGAACATGCCTCCTCCTAATGGCTTGACAACTGTGTTCAGGCTTTCCACCTTGCTCATCTCCTCACCGTACTCCCTCCTGTGTGCACTCAGATAATCTCATAACATCGCATGCCTTTTATGTTTGAAGACTTTAAAATGTCACCGTGTGCTCTGTCACCTGTCTCAGCTCCCTTCATCCAATGCACCAGCAGGTGCTCTGAGCTCAGAGTTCTCAAGGTAACCTAAACCTCTCTTTTCTCTCCTTCCTGTGACTGTTGTCTTAATCCAAATAATTGGGAGCTCTTGTGTGGCTCCCAGCTTCTTTTCCCATCCTGCTGCTCTGTAGCATGTTTCCCAGTGTTGCTCATTTGGCTGCTTTCTTGCTAACTCTGGAAGTCCTTTGGAGATTTGATCCCTAGGAGCCTTCCTGGCTTCATTCTGCTCCTCCTATATATAGCCAGGCTAATCTGGCACTGGAGCCTTTCTGGAACTGTTCTATGGGCAAGCCTCCACCTTCAGGGCTCCCTTGCAGCAAAGGTTCAGTTTAAATGTCCCCCATGTGGTCTTCCCTGAATCCTGTCTGAAACCATCAGTTGACACATCTCTGAATCTCTTCTCTGCGAATGGCTCTTCTTTGCCCCTCGCCCACTGCCTACATGTTCCACCACCCATGGGAGCACCGTGCTCTTGATTCTGTAGTATTTACTGCTGTATTTGCACAACAGTTGCTGTGGAAGAAGCTGTGGGGGGTTGCAGATCTCCAGGGAGAAAGAGCAGGTTCCTTTGGAGGCCCGTTCTTCTGAGCTAAGCTACAAAGTAAATTGTGCCCATGGGAATTAAGCTGTTGGTGATGTTTCTAAGATGCCCCCTCAGGAGATACAGCAAAGCTTGATACATAAGGGGCTGCTTGCCTGTCTTCAACAAAAACAAATGATGAGCTGACACCTAATTTACCACACCAAATCTGCAAAAGGCATGAGGTCTGTGTTTCCTGATTTCTCAGTGTGACATAGGAAGGAAATCTGCAATCATGAGAGGAACTAGTAGAAGGCATGTGGCAGGGACTTCTCTATGAATGTGATTTCTCTAAGCCACACTTTGGTTCCAAAGTAAGCTGCCTGTCATCCCAGTAGGTGGGATTGTCTCTCTGTCTCAGGTGGCCAAGGACTACTGTCACCCTAGGAATAAAATGAATCTATCGTCATCCTTTCCTAAATTGTAGGAAGGTGAGGGTGGTCTGTGGACTGGCTATAGGACAAATGCATTCACAGGAAGAAGAGTCGCTGGCTGCCACTCACAGGGAGGCAGGAAACCCTGAGAACAAGATGAACGGGACCCGGTAACAAGATGTCCCAGGGAGTTCTCAGTGTGAGAAACAGACCTGGCAGGCTGTGCTAAGGAGAATCACTATAGCCATACCCTGCCTCTCAACACACAGAACTCGCAGATGTGCTTCCAGAAGAGTGCAAATTTTCTCCTGGTTAGATCTATTTGTGCCCAAGATCATCAGCTGCCTATCCTCATTCTGATTTTAATGAATGTGTCTGCCTTCCTAACACAATGAACTGCCAAGTTCCCATCAGATTCCAGCCCCACAAGCCTGGATATTCATGCATGCTCCAACCACATCACACTTGCTCAGACTGTCTTGCTTCCTCGGACTCCCTAATGGTGAAAGCTAAGCCTTTGACATCAGGAGAGATGAGTGAATGGAGGATGGAAGGAATTAAGCTCACAGTAAATAAATTGCAAGTGAATATATGCAGGAGACTCAACTGTGAAGCTAACACGTTTCCATCAGAGCCTACCAGGAGATTCTGAAATAGAAAATCCAGGTCCTTAGAAGCCACTGTCTAAGTGACCAGACAGGTCACCTGTGAGGTCAACTGAGACACATCTCACCTGCCTGTCCAGAGCGTTTCGTGTTCAGAGCAGGTTGGGGATAGCTTGTTAACCAGGCAGTAGAGAAGGTTGCAAGGAAAGGTGTGGAAGCAGCTGAGAAGGAGGCATCTTGCCAACACAGTGCCTGGCCCCGTGCCCAGGGTGCAGAATTGAAAATGAACACTGAAGCAATTAGAGAAACCTAAGACACAATGTTTTCAGCTTCCAGATGCGAGTGTGTGTGTGTGTGTGTGTGTGTGTGTG
>CABHPQ010144435.1:0-12518 GCA_902168405.1 Peromyscus aztecus | reverse complement strand
GGGCACACACTCCTAACTGTCTTTTACTATAAAACTGGGAGTAAGGACAGAAGTGACAGAAAATGGCTTCACCCCTGAAGAGTCTTGGGGAGGAGAAAAAAAGAGATGATTCTCTTTCCTGGGTAGGAAAAAGAATGAGGAGAAAGAGATTAAATAATATTGTGTGGTTCGTTCCAGGTTGGGGAGTCTATTTCCCCACTGATTTGGCGTTATTCTTTTTCCTATCTTTTCTAAGTGAGCTACAGAGTAAATTGAATCTCTAGACTTCAGGGCTAAAAGATGCTATCAATTTCTACAGATTCTGGGCAAGGCGGCACGGCACGGAAACAATTGGTTTACAACCCATCCATTTTGCTGGACTACCCAGCTCCAGCAGTCACGAAGTGCCCCGTGAGGTGCCATCCGGAGCACAGGCTGGCCGCTCAACTCCTTCCTATGACGAGCAGATGGGCTGCATCAAAAGGCCAAATGGAAGCTACAGAGACAGGCCAGTGAATGTGGCTTGTCATTCCTTGATAGCATCGATGTATTTTACAGGGTGGCTTCTCCGAGAGACAACCAGGTTAAACTGATCACTGGGAAATGAGGGAGGTCTTCATAATGGTAGCTGTGACTCTGATTTCAAATGCAGTGCCAATCGGAATGAGGACTAATGCTTCCCTGTCAAAGCAATTATCATATGAAGTTTAAAGAAAAAAATATCCCCTGTCCATCTCCAACCAAAAGAAGAAGAAGGAAGAGGAGAGGGAGGCGAAAGAAGCCTGATACTATTGAATAAAACCATGGGGACCACAGAAGCTCAAAACAGAACTAATTCTTTGGACACCTATATAGTACCATATGTTCTTTAAATGTGGTTCCTGCTACATAACCTGAGAACCTAATATTGGAAGACTAATGGGTAAAATATGGAGGGGGCAGAGCTTTAATTGCTATAAAAATCCAAATGCATAACAAAGTGTTATGGTTTAAATATGAAATGTGTCCCCCACGTGTTTCACATTGTTCCTCAGCTGTGGCACAGTTTTGGGGGCAGTGGGACCTTTAGGAGGTAGGGCCTCCCGGGAAGGAGTGGGTCACTGTGGTGGGCCTTGAGGGTGTTAGCCCCAGGCCTACTTCCAGTGGAGATCTGTGCTTGCTGAATGCCGCTAGGAAGTGACCAGCTGCCATACAGATGACACACCCTGAAGCGTGGCCCTAAGTAACTCCTTCTCTGCATTGTGTCTGTCTGGTGTCCCGCCTCAGTGAGAGAAGCAGGAATTAATATGCCATGGTTAGAAAGTGGTGGATTAAAACACATCGGGGGGACCTGGGGACATTGAGGGGTGTGGCTCGGTGGTACAGCACTTGGGCAGCATGTTCAAGGCCCCTGGGTTCCATCTATGCTATAGCACTAGGAAGAGGAAGTTCTGAGACATAGATAAGGCTAGGAATACCACTACTGGACAGAGAAAAAGTTAGACATTCCCTTGGGCAGCACCAAGGCACACAGAAATCTTCACTGTCAACATCACTGGATGCACAATCACTATGGAAACACGCCTCTAGCTGTGTCTATGAGGGTGTTTCCAGGAAACTTCAACACAAGAGGGAAGACCCAACCTGAATGTGGGGAGCATCATCCCAGACTGTGATCTTTGTCTGAATAAGAAGGAGAAAGTGAACTAAGCACCAGATCCTCTCTCTCTCTCTCTCTCTCTCTCTCTCTCTCTCTCTCTGCCTCCTGACTTTGGACACAACATGACCAGCTGCCTCAAGCTCCTGCACCATGGCTTCTCTGTGATAATGGACTGTAACATCAAACTATGAGCCAAGATGAACCTCCCCTTCCTAAAGTTTCTTGTGTTGGGTAATTTCTCACAGCAACAAGAGAAGTAACAATGTGGGCACTCTGTCTTGTAGAGCAGGCCTCAAATCCAAGCTGAGAGCAGTTGGTTGCCCCCAGAACGGTTGTGCCACTAATGTATCAATTAGGACATCTTGCTGGCTTAGCACTGTAGTTTGGAGAGTTCACAGCTGAATAAGACCATTGAAGCCTTTTCCTCCCCAGAAGCCGGCATAGCACCTTTTGACATCATGAAAACTAGTCAGCAGGAAGGAAGCGTCCATCACAGTTCCAACTCAGTTTCTTTATACCTTGCAACTAAGATGAGGGGTGCCACTGCCTTTGCAAGCATGCTCTCACAGTAGCTATGCAGAGTGCACTGGCCTGCACAAGACTGGGCCTTTCAACAGTCAATCATGGTATGTACCCCTCCCTGTAGTGGGTAGCCATTCCAGCTTTGATCTGGAAGTTCCAAGCCCCATTGAGGCTTCGGTAACTGTCACGCCTACAAGGTGGAGCCAAGGGAGGACCCTGAAGACCCGAGATCCAGATGCGCTGGCCCTCTTGGTTCCTGGACCCTGGACCCTGGAGGTAGACCGAGCAGAGTTCTCCAGACACCGCCTGACTGTGTTACATCTTTCCCAGACCCTGTTACCTATCCCTTCACTTGTAAGTTACCCCACAAAATAAACCTCCCTTTTAACTGTGTGGAGTTACCTTAATAATTTCACTAATACCTCCCTGTTGAACTATTGGGTACTGATGGATTCTGGTGGAGGGACAGTCATTATCTTCACTTTTATGCCCAACAGTGAGCTCATCAGACCCCAGTGGATAGTTCCAAATCTGTGGTCACACAGATGACTCTGGTTAAAAACAGTGGGTCACAAAACAAAGCAGGAAGACAAGGATGTGGCAAAGGGATCTGTAGGGAAGAGTGGAGTGGTTAGCCTGTGTAGGAATGAAGAGACGTGGGAGGGAGCACACAGAATATGTATGTGTGAGACTGTCAAAGAACAAATTTAATCACTAGACATGAAAACACATAAAAGGGCAACAGATCTACCACCTGATTAAAGTATTGTTTTAGACTGCAGAAATGGCTCAGCAGTTACGAGCACGTACTGTTCTTGCAGAAGACCTAAGTTTAACTCCTAACACCCAGGCAGGTGACTCACAAATGTAACTCCAGCTCCAGGGGGGGATTTAATGCCTCTGACCTCTGCAGGCATTGGCAATCCCAAGCATATAAACAGAGACACACATATAGAAACAATTTCTAAAAACATAAAAGACATATCATTTTAAATATCTGCCAAACACTTGTATATCCCAGGCACCTTTAGAACTCCCTGCTGGGATACTAGGTAAGACTGCATAGTAATCTGAAGTCGCAGAAGGAAGCAGCAAGAGAAACTGATGCAAGAAACTGGTGAAGTCCAGAGCAGAACAGCAATGCCAATAATCAGTAGATAGGAGAAGGACAGGAATCTAAAAGGGACTCACACTGCAGCCTCGGTGGAGAGAGGTCCCATAGAGGATGGAGTGCTTAAGGCTTGAAAATCCACATGGAAACTGCCAGGAGGAGAGGAAACATCTCAAACACAGAGGTCAGCGTCATAAGAGTGGCTATGGTGAGTGCGGTGGAGCTGGGGAGACACAGCCCGTGACAGGGGATCCCCGATCCTGGAGCAGTAATAGCTCAGTAAATACCCATTCGCGCCTTTGTTTAGCTGGTTAACTAAAATCAGGTTTCTTCTCGATGACTTTATAGTAAATTGTATTGGCAGGGTTAATGGGACTGAGATACAGTGTGAAGGAACACAGGTATCTTGGAAGACTGGCAGACCCCAGGAGCAGTGAGAAAAGGGACAGAGAGAAGCCAGACCGCAATACAGTACTATAGAGTGAATAAAACATCCCTGACCTGGTGTGAAAACTACCTAAAAAGACCCGATACCACTGTGAATATACTGTTTATACTATAAAGAGCCCTGGAGCTAGGGAGTTCACTCTATTTGTAAAGTGCTTAGTGTGCCCAAGTGTTGTGGAATATTAGTTGAAGATGTGTTACATTTGTTTATGCTCTGGAATATTTGTTTAATGATGCAAAGATGTGTTGCATTCTTTCATGTTGCATTTGTTTAACTCTGTGAAACTGTGTTACTTTGCCTGTCTAAAACACCTGATTGTTCTAATAAAGAGCTGAACAGCCAATAGCAAGGCAGGAGAAAGGATAGGTGGAGTGGGCAGGCAGAGAGGATAAACAGAAAGACTTAGGAGTGAGAAAAGGAGGAGGAGAGGAGGATGCCAGGGGCTAGCCACCCAGCCACACAGCCAGCCACGAAGTAAGAAGGAAAGAAAGATATATAGAATAAAGAAAGGTAAAAAGCCCAGAGGCAAAACATAGAAAAAGAGAAACAAGATAATTTAAGTTAGAAAAGCTGGCTAGAAACAAGCCAAGCTAAGGTCAGACATTCATAAGTAAGAATAAGACTCTGTGTATTTATTTGGGAGCTGGGTGGTGGGCCCCCAAAGAGAAAAAAAACAACTACACCCAAGTTTGATCCTCAACACCCACGTGAAAAGCCAAGGGTGATGAAGTGCACTTATAATCCCAGCATTGGTGAGGCAGAGAGACAGGTGGAAACCTGGTGGGGGGGGGGGGAGGTCATTGGTCAGCTAACCTAGCCTACTGGGTGGAGGCCAGTGAGGGACCCAGTGCCAGAAAACAGGGTGCATGTGCACTCATGAGCGCGCGCGCGCGCGCACACGCACACACACACACACACACACACATACACACACACTCATGCATACATGCACTCATGCACACATACACATGAATAACTCTACTGAGCTTCCCCTTAAAGAGAAACAAGCACCTGGGCTCACTGTCCTCCATGGCATGTCCCCATGTCTATCTCCCTCCTCCCTTCTGTTTTCTGCTCTCTCTCTCTGTCTCTCTGTGTGTGTCTCTCTCTCTCTCTCTCTCTCTCTCTCTCTCTCTCTCTCTCTCTCTGCCTTCTCACTGCCATGGTCTGTATGTTTAAGGGAAGAAAATTCCATCTGAACATTACCATCAGCAACACCCAATTGAGAATGTTCAATAAATTCCTCTGTGAAGGATGGCTGGGAAAGGGTATTACTTAGCCAAATACAGCAGCGAAGTGAAAATTGCTAATATATATCATGCACAAATTGCCAGTTTTGAAGGAATTAGTGCTTAATGAAGTGCTCATAATCCCAAGGCTCTATTAAAGATTTTTTAAATCTTTTTTTTCTTAGTGTGCATTTGGTATGATTCAATGCCTTAAAACTCAAAGTCCTCAGAATCTAGCTTATTTACCAGGGCTGTAAAAACTTAGCATTCAGATCATGTGACAAATTCCCGTAGATGGGAATTTGATGGCAGTTATGAGCCTACCATGCAGTCCACACCCAGTGGGGACATTGAAGGGTGAGCCAGGTCACACCTTCATGCGATTGGTAGACATCAGTACCAAATACAACACCAGAAGAGGAGTGATGACCCAGCCTGTCCTTCCTCTGAGACGTCCCAGAGTGGGAAGCAGTCTACTTTTGGTACTCTTTCTGACACACTAGCTCATTGTAATACATGAAGAGAGTGCAGATACAGAGAAGAGAGAGGCAGAGCAAGTGGAACCCTGGGGCTTGCTGCTGAGCCAGCCTAGCCTGTTTAGCAAGTTCCAGACAATGAGCGGTCTTGTCTCAAGAACCAAGATGGAGACTAGAGAGATGGCTCAGAGGTTAAGAGCACCTGCTGCTCTTACACAAGACCCAAGTTCAATTCCCAGCAGTCACATGGTGGCTCACAACTGTCTGTAACTCTGGCTCCAGGGGATCCATTGCCTCTAACCTCTGTGGGCACCTGCACACATGTGTACAAGCCCACATGCAGATGCACACACCCACACATAATTAGAAATGAAAATAGAACCGAGGTGATGGCAATGAGGAACAACAGCTGGGGTTGTCTTCATGGATGAGTATTCACACGCGCGCACACACACACACACACACACACACACACACACACACACACACCAGGCGGGGGGGGGGGGGGGGGGATGAGGGAGCATGCATGCATGCATCTACACAAGTGCACACACACACACACACACACAAACGGGAAGGCATGCATGCATCTACACAAGTTCACATGCTCACACACAAAATAACAACAACAACAAAAGATGGTGCAATGTGCACGCTGGTTAGAGACCTGGGATCAAGGAAGAGGCCCCCGGAGATTCCATCCCCCAAACCGGAACTGAATACTCAATCTTACTCGACTTCCTCATCCTCAAACTAACTATTACTACTGCTTCCATTTTTGCTTTGTCTTTTAAATCTTAAATCCCATTTTTGTGTTGTGTGCCACTTTAATTTAAAGAAAGGAAAGCAGAATTTTGAGGAAAGCTAAGCCCAATAGTTTCACTCTCTCTAGTCCCAGTCACATTCCTGCTGAATGACACTCACCACATTTGAAGTGTGATGCCATCTGCATATCTCAGGATCACAGTGGTAGGCAAGACACACAGACTGGGGAAAGATGGTCACTGGGGAAAGTCCACGTGATAGAACGAGGCATGTTGTAAGCACAGGCTCAGAAAGCCATCAAGGCAAGGAAGTGGGAGGTGCCACCATGATCTCTGGACGGTGTGAATGGAGCGGAGACCATCAGGAAACATACAAGTCTGGAGGGAAGAGCAGGCATGTGGTTCTGAGAAGGAAGGGCAGGTGGTGATGGCAGGGTCTGAGAATCTGCAATGGGAACAGTGAGGAACTGTTCCCAAAAGCGTTCTCCTACAAAGCTTGGGGGCTTGGACTTGACCTGAAGTCATCAGGTCTGCACCTTGACCTGGCTGCTGTGGCCACCGGGCAAGGGTCTGGTATGAGGAAGGAACGGAGCCTGTCTTGGCTTTGTTCCCTGTTGCTGTGATAAGTTTCCCCGACAAAAACAGCTTCAGTGGGACAGAGTTTATTTCTGCCCACAGTCTGAGAGTGCTGTCCATCACAGTGGGGGTGTCGAGATGGCAGAAGCTGAAAGAGGTGGTCACATGACATCCATAATCAGACAGAGAATGACAAACTGTTCTGGGACTCGGCTTGCTGCCTCCACTTTATACAGGCCCAGATCCCCTGCCTACGAAGGGTCCCACTCACAATCAAGATGCATGCTCCCACATCAATTAACATAAAACAACCCCTCGAATTCTCAGAGGCCAACACACAGATGTGCCAGGAAGATTACATCCCAGGTGAGTCCAGATCCTATCAAGCTGACAATTAACATTAACCATCACAAGGATAAAGAGATTAAAATGCACCAGGTACCACCTTCCAGGACAGAACATTGGTATCTGTAGTCACCAATACCACCACAAGACACTGGAGTCTAACTTGGCAGCAGAGCACACACCCAGGATCCTGAGTTCATCTCCAGCAACACACACACACACACACACACACACACACACACACGCACGCACGCACGCACGCTAACATCCATGCTAATAAGCATGTCGAGTCAGTGTGTTGGAGAAGTAGGAGCTAATTAGGGAAGAGCTGCAGGTACAGGGTCTGGTCTCTCACCAGCAACAGCGCAGGGGAAGCCTTTCTTTTTATGTCTCCCTCTTTCTCCGCAGAAACCAGGCTTCCAGATATCCCCCACATGCTTGCATCCACTAGAGAAAGCAAACACACCGCCTTCTAGGATTATGTTGCAGGAGGTCATCAAACTGAAGAAATCCAAGAGCCTATCTGCAGAGCTGATAAAACTGTGAAAAATTGGGTGCAGGCTAAGTCAGAACAATTTCTCTGTGGAGATTTATGAGAATGGAGGCTGGAAGCCAATGAGGCGGCATCATGGGTAGAATTCCAATGCTGGGGACAGGACTGCAGGTAACAGAGCTGTATAGCTATGAGGTAACAGAAAATCTCTGCACAGGTGCAGGCTTTACTCACTGACCTGCTGCCCCACCCCCCACCCCCGCTAAAGCAAAGGCGCTCTGCATCCTGAGGGGCAGCAGACACATGGCTCACTGTGAAATCCTATCAGAGGCAGGGACTGCAGGCAGAAGCCAGAGGCTGGCAATCAGAACCAGCCCTTCTTGTCTCTGAGCACGGACAACAAGACCAGGTATGTGCTGAGTGTAGAGACCTAGACTGGAGACACATGAAAACAACTACTCTGACCAGGGAACCATAAAAGCAGGCACAGGAAGGTGGCTCTGGCTCATACCTGGATATCTGGTAATGATGTAGCCATCATCTTCCCCAGAAGCCTGCAGGTTCGAGGCTGGTGGGCCATGTTTGCCCTTGCCCATAAATCTGGTACCTGTAGAAGGGACAGTACCTGACACCATCAAGGCTGGGGCTGACACCATGTAGACAGAACAGTGTCCCCTCCAAACTCATGTGACCTGGAACTACAGAACGCAACCTTATTTGGAAGAAGAGTCTTTACTGACATTATTAAGATGAGATCATATTAGGGTAAACCTCAAAGCAAGACGTGGATGTGGAGACGACACACAGAGAAGAAACAGAGAGGAGTGTGGGGCAGGAGCTACAGGTTAGATAGATGGGAATGACCAGAGTCTGGGGAGAGGCAAGGAATGATCCCCTCCAAGAGCCATAAGAAGGAGCACATCCCCACTCGCACCCAATGTCATTGCTGAGAAGGGAAATTAGCGTTGCTTAAAGTCATCTGAGTGTGGGATGGTTTGTCACAGCAGTGCTGGGGAAGCATCACAGCCGGGACAGGACAGTGACAGAATGATGCACAAGTGAGCGAGGGGCAAGTGGTTCACGCCCACAGACGAGAACAGGAAGATGGAAGAACCAGGAAGTGAAGGAGGGATGAATGTGCAGCTGATGGAAGAACCCAGATCCAGTTAAAAGCTACTGTCTTCTGGCAGCTACCCCAGGGCCCAGGTCTCCTTTTGCTGATCACCCCCAGTTTCCTGAGATATTACAGAGTAGGTCCTGTTCTGCAAATACACAGTGGAACCTAAAAATTATTTGGGGCTTTTCTCTATCTTAGCCAAACATCATAAACTGTAGTCTGGGAAGCAAAAGAGTCATTTAGACACTCCAGCAAAGTGAACAAAAATGGTAGACAGCGGCATGTACCTGTCGGGAAGCCAAGGAAAGGAAAACTGATGGAATCCTGGTGTTCAGGTCTTACCTGGGTTACACAGTGAGAAAACACCCCCCCTCCCCGCAACTGAAAAAAAAAACAAATAAATAAAACAACTAAGTAAAATTTAAATTGTACACCAGAAAAGAACACAGGAGAAGCGGGAACACAAGTCAAGGCTGGCTTTGCACATGAATGTCCAAGAGCCCCTTCCAACGTCCTGCCTCTAGGTCTCTTCCAGCCACTTCCCATCTGTAAGGTTTCCCATGTTGTCACACTCTGCAGCCACCACTAGAAACAATGCTCTCCGATGACCTCTCAAAGGCTTACTTGGCAGCCATGGCCAACCAAAGCCTGGGCCAGCCCTGCAACACAAAAGGGCAGCCCAGCCTCAGAGACAGTAGACAGGAGATCTCCCAGAGCCTGGGAGCTCTGCACTGTTTCTCTTCACGCTTTCCCCTCATTAAATTTCAAGAGGGAACCGGCAGGGACAGATGATAATGGAAGGAAACAATGAGAAGTTTTCAAAGTAATTGGGCCTGATGGGTCCCTTCAATTGTCTAGAAAGATCTGTCTGCCTTTAGAAGAAAAAAAGGAGAGAAAAAAAAACCCTCAAATTTCAAACAAGCCAGCAGTGTCTCCCGCCCTGCAACTATGCCTCATGTCTCCTCACTCCTGCTGCATACACAATGGCAGCTAGCAGACTTCTGCACCGGAAACATTTCTGCCAACCTTTGATGCTGTTGGCCTCAGAGGTTGGTCTCCCACAGCACATGCCATGCTCTCCTGGGCACGTGATAACCTGAGATGGAAAAGACACAGTAAGGGTCTCACTGAGGGAGGGATTTCACAAACCATTAATCCACCTGTAGCAGTTATTTCTAGGGACAGGGGGATGATGGAGAAGGGCCAGGGATGGAGGAAGGCTTGCTCCTTCCAAAAAGGTGACCATTGGAAGCCTGGGAATAGAGAGAAGGGTGCCTCAAGTCAGAGAACCTGGAGTATTCGGCCTCTACTGAGTTTCCCAATGCGTTGTCCAGAATGGGAATAGGTTGCCAAAGACACGAAGTCTACAACATCTCTCCTCACCTTCTGTCTCATCCTTACAAGTCATGTTTCATTCAGAAATGATCACCCCAGAGAACAAGTTGCATCTTGAAGCAACAAAGATGGACCCAGGACCTTGGGCCATGGATGGCTGGATAAGCCAGGTGTCTGAGTGAGGAGTTGAGCTGGTTAATTTTTGTCAGCTTAACAGAAAGCAGAGTCACCTAGGAAGCAGGAACCTCAACTGAGGAACTGCCTCCATCAGACTGGCCCAATAAATGATTGATTGATGACTGATGTGGGAGAGCCCCTGTGTATTCACTATCACACAGGTGAGCTGCGTAAGAAAGCCAGCTCAGCAAACATTGTTCCTCCATGGTTCCTACTTTCGTTCCTGCTTCCACAGTCCTGCTTGAGTTCCTACCCTGACTTCCTTCAGTGGTGGACTGTGATGTGGAAGTGTAAGCTGAACCCTCCACCCCATCAACCTGCTTGGGTCATTGTATTTATCACAGCAACAGAATACTAACTAAGACAGGAGCCGTCTAAATTCTAATGGGACCTTGGCATGCTGTGTTCCTTCCTGTGGGCCTGTCGACCTAATGAGCTCGACATCTTTGAGGGAGACTATCCACTCCTAAGGTGTAAGGAATTCTCTGACCATATATGGACCAGACAGTGAGAAAGGAGAGTATGGCTACGTAACTGAGCCTGCTGTGGATATTGCTCTGTATAAATAAAATGCTGATTGGCCAGTAGCCAGGCAGGAAGTATAGGTGGGACAAGCAGAGAAGAGAATTCTGGGAACAGGAAGGCTGAGTCAGGAGACGCTGCCAGCCGCCATGATGAGAAGCAGATGTTAAGATACTGGTAAGCCATGAGCCACGTGGCAACTTATAGATTAATAGAAATGGGTTAATTTAAGATATAAGAACAGCTCGCTAGAAGCCTGAGCCATTAGGCCAAACAGTTTAAATAATATAAGCGTTTGTGTGTTTATTTTATAAGTGGGCTGCGAGACTGCCAGGGCTTGGTGGGACCCAGAGAGAAACTCTGCAGCTACACTGAGCCCATCCCACTTCTGGGAAACTCAATCCTCATGTAGCTGAGTTATCTTCACAGAAGTGATGTGTGAAGGTGCAGGTACCAATGGCTGCATGGATTCTGGTTCTGTCTTTTGATCATGTTAAGGTACTCAGAAGGGAATGATGTTAAGAGCTTATGGGAACCATGATTCAGGGAGTGTGTGATGATTCAGTGGGATCCTGTGTCAGGCTGAATAATACCTTACTCAGTAGTTTACATCTTAAACCCTAAAAACTATGACTATCTCTTGTATGGCAAAGAGGTTTGCAAATGGAATTGAGCTAAGGATCTAAAATCATGAGGATTGCACTAGGTTGCAGTTAAGGGGTAACGGTTATATAATCATAACTGTTCCTCTTAGTGGGAAGCAGGAGGATAGTCAGAGAAGGCCATGTGATGCCAGAAGCCATGGATAGAATGATTGAGACAAAAGTCATGGAAGGACACAGGCTCAGGCTGGGAGAGGAACCAACCCTAATGGGCTTTAACCTCAATTAGCCCATGCAACTGATTTTTGCATTTATGATCTGTAAAACTTGAAAGAGAATGAATGTGTTGCATGTGGGCTTCTTATGGCTAAGTTACTGGTAATTTGTTACAGCACTGACAGGAAATGGATACAAATCCTGCAGGGGATAAAGAAACTTTTGACAGCATTGAGCCCCACCATTTGTAACTGGACTACACTATAGGTACAAAGTCACTCAAGAGACAACCCAGTAATATGAACTTCATAATGCAGAAAATAACATTCTCAGCATTCTTTCTCCCAATCCCCGGGGAGCAGCTGCCACTTCTGAAAATTCCCCTGGAAAAGCAGCATGCTGGGCTACTCCTGAACCAAAGCTCAGATACATTAGGCAGCCCTGCTCCCTACCCCACTTCCTTGTTCCACCTCCTTTAATCATTCGTAAGACTTCCTGTGGATTGCTTGGAAGAAACAAAGTCCACCATAAGGCAAGCAAAAAGACAGTGACAGCACACAGCCACTTTTAGATGTCTGGGGTTACAAAAGCCCCAGGCTCTATTCCCAGCTCTGCTCACATGGTCCTGGTCACTTTTCACTCAGGTGCCTACGCTCTTGTTAAATAAAATAGTATACTGACTTTAGCTACCTTCAGAAAAATCATCTAAGGCTCTGAATGAAAGCCATGGCAAATGTTTCAGGTATCTGTCACACTGTGGGGACATGAACACATGTTAGAACAACTCCATCTTCAGGAACACATCCTGAGTCAAAGGTACAAGGGCGAATGCTAATTTCAGCAGCAAATCATCCCAGACGAGCCCCCAATTCCAACTCATCTCCATTCTTCAATTTGGATGGGACTTCTAGCCTCACACCAGAAGATCCCAGTCTGGTCTACTCTTAAACATCACTTCCCAAGGCAC
>CABHPQ010144434.1:29585-41622 GCA_902168405.1 Peromyscus aztecus | reverse complement strand
GGGGAACCGGAACAATAACAGTTATCATAATATGGATCCAACTCATGTATTTATTGTAATGATTACATACAATTTATATGAGGCTCAGTGGAATAAAAAGGATTTAGACATGTCTACATATGCATAGACATTTTTAATACCCTGAGACAAGTTCTTAGGACCTATAAGAACAGGGCCTACAGGCACAGGGTGATGGAGTTTTGAGAAAGCCTAAAACATGAGGGAACACAAGAATAGCATTCCCTATAGATCTCATGGGTATGTCCCAGTTTGGCAGCACTACTTAGCATGAATTAGGCATCTCAAAGGTATATCCTTTCTCACCTTGAAATGTGCACAGTTATACATTGCAGACATCCCCAAAGCAGCGAGGGTAGACATGTAAGGGAGTGGTATATAGTGAGGGGAGATAGTGGTACACTATACTTACCTGGTACACAGAAGTTAATATAACTATAGAAGTTGTGTTGTAAGAGCCCGTAAGACACTTTCAGAAGGATGCTTGGAAGATATTATAAAGTAACTTTGTGATAAAGAAAGGAAAAGACCAGTCATGTCATATAAGAAAGTTGTGATTATGCTCCATATGCACACACTCATGCATACACACACACACACATAGTCCTCTAATAGCCATACGTGTATGTATGCAATATAAGCATGTATGTCAATGTTTTCTATTTGAAGATCTCTCTACCCACTCTCCTGAGTGTCTTCATTAAAACAGGAGCAACTTTGTATTCACCAATACTAACTTCCCGTTTTCCTTCATACACAACTAGAAGACATCTTTGACCTTTTTGTTTTGTTGTTTCCCCCCCCCCCTTTGTTTTTTTCACTAGGTGTGACCAATGAGATGTGGAAGAAATTACTGTATTCAATTCCAAGCCTAGTACATAAAAAATTCCCACATGAGCCTACAAATGCTCTGATGATCAAACGTAGAGGAACCTTCAGAGATCTCGGAGCCCCCTGGACTGAGGCAGCCACAGGATCTTACAAATCTGGGTCCCTGGGTGACAATAGGAGAAGCTGCCCACCAACCAGAATTGCCTGCTCTAAACTAACGTCACATCACAGGTATTTGGGGTTGCTTTGCATAACTAATGTATACAACGAAATATTCTGAAATGCCATCTGCTTGTACCTTTTCCACAGATCACATCTCTCTGGATCTATGAAAACAAGAGGAGGAGAAAAAAAAATCAAAAGCAACAGCCAGAGCTAGCTGCAACCAGACACCATAGCAGACTGTTCACAAGTAAGTAGTTACTTGAGCGGTCTCACAACAGTCATTATTTCAGCCTTCGCACTGTCTACCTGAGAACTATCCAGGGCTCTGTCTTTGTCTGTTCTCCATCTGTGAGAAAGTTGACCTGCCCTAACTTCCACTCCAGCAGTACTGTTAAAAAATCACTATACACTCACCGGTCTGTACTTTTCTTCCTAAAATGGGGGGTTGACCTCAAAGGAAAACAGGTTTAGGCTACATCGACACGGGTGACCATGTGTGGCACAAAATAGACTTTCCAGCATGCGTTTATTTGGCAATGACTTAAAAGTACAACCAGATGTTTTCATGGAGAACAGTTCTTTTAGCCACAAGTGTTTCCAATTTAAATACATTTGTTTTGACTCTATTTTGCTGCAGATGGAAAACATCCATTTTCTTTCTTTCCAGTGGGGATAGACAGTGAACGTTGGCAAGTCTCATAGAGAATGATTACCAGCATAGACAAAACTTCAGTGAAAGCTGTATTTCCATAAGGAGAATTTTTTAAAGACAACTTTGCATGTTAAATAGGTTGGCTCTTTTCAAACAATTTCTTCCCTTTAATTTGTACCGTAAGTCTTAAACATCTGTATGTGTTTGATCTTAGGGAACTATCTTGCTCTTCAGTGATAAGTCTGATGGATCTATTTAGAATGACAGCACAGCTTCTGGGTAGACCATCAATAGCTACTGCAAATAGATGCTTAAGATGTTATCAAGAGTATATTATATGGAAGTACTTTATCAAATTTACTTGAAAATGGCAAGGTGAAAAGTAACAAGAATTTTAATAACATTTTGAAAATAACATAAAAATGTTTTCATACTTCTTTTGGAACAAACCAATGTGTACATGACAAAGTCTAGCAGGATCTTGGCAGGAGTTTACTTTTTGTTGTTGTTGTTTTTGTTTGTTTGTTTGTTTTTTTAACCTAAGAGTTACAGTTTTCTTCAACCAAATTTTATTTAATTTTCATCTTTTTAAATTTAAATCTGTAATTTGTGAGATACTTCTAAAAAACTGTTTAAATTTTTTATTCTTTGTCTTAGGGTATTAAAATGATTAAAAAGTCTACTTTAAAGACTCTAGTTTACTTTAAAGAACTCTACTGACAGCAAAATTATTATTACTATTTTCCCTTGGAAGACTGTTCTATCTATCAGTCAGTGTACAGTGCTTCCATGTACACTGTACAGTTTACAGTAGTTTAAACTGCAAAGCCTGTAAAAAGAACTATAAATACTACAATGTTTATTAATTTTGTTCCTGAATTGAAGCAAAAGCCATTGTATTCTCCCTTCCCCCATTCTCCTACTAAAAGCACTTCATCTAAGATGTTGTTCTGTGTGGGAAGTATTCATACCAATGGCTTTCAGTTTTTCTTTCCACATAGCATTAATCTTTATCAGATATCTTCTGACTATTCTCCTCTGTCATGAATTTCCCAATGCATTCTCAGTAATTAAAACAAAAGTCCTGTGTCTATAAACTACTGCACCACACCCTTCCATCTTTGTTAGCTACTTAAGTTTTGCCATCCAAACTTTTTTACTCTTTTTTTTTTAAAGATGTGTACTCATGTAGTTGGACTTGGCCATAGATACCTGTTGGGACAAATTTAGGCTTCTCTTAGATGCCAATTAAAGTGACCACTGTGAGATCCTGGCCCTGTGGCAGTCTCTCCAGTGGCTTCTCCCAGTTTTAAACCACTAGCCAAAGACTGATTTTTGCCAGACCACAGAGTTGGACAGCATCCTGCCAGTGTAGTGGAGTCATAGATTGTTTAGATGACCCATTGGAACCAGCTGTTGGCTCAGAGAAATATGAATTAAGGGGCATTTTGTAGCAGCATTGTGAAACGGGCTTTGCCATTTTCTCTAGTGTTACTTGAAAAAGGCCAAGGCAGTGTTTCTCCACTTATACTTTTCCTCAATTTGTGTTCCATTTAATTTGTGAATGATAGTGAAGAGTTGTAGATATTTGTAATTTACTACTATTTCAATTTAATGTAGTATGCATTCTGGGAGTTTCCAATGAGGAAATAAGGCTCTTCCAATTCAGCTAAATAGTGATTTATGCTACATTTAATTTAAAAATCCTAACAGTCTCTATTTTTTCTAGAAAGCTTACCATCTTAAAGTTACTGTCAAGTGCTGTCATTGTTATCAAAAAGTATATAATTCCTCCTCTTTAAAAATCTGTCAATAGTTATTGAAATGTCTGTCTTGAGTTAAAGCTTAATCTTCATGATTTTGCCTATTTATGCCCTATTCAGGATATTTTCTAGTACATAAAATTAGAGTGACTTCTCTCATCTAACAGCTTTCATCCTCACTTTTCCCATTTTAAATGTGTAAAATGTCAATAAGATCCTATAACAATCACTAAGTAATTATTTTAATCATTATTTCAACATACATCAAAATTCTAAAACTATAGGAAAACAAGCATTTACAATTTATTTTCCACAAAGTCAGTAGCCTATCAGTAACCTTTTCTTAGGTTTTCTTTTACCATTTCACAAGGACTCACATTGAGATGAGTACTGAGCTTTCTGCACTTAGTGGCACAGTACTAACCTGCTTTCATAAGTACACATGCATCCTTAAAACCTAAAATTCATCAGCATCAAGTTGATATTTTAACTCTCTATAGTTAAAAAATGGAACTCTATGGGTGTCTGAAGCACAGACACTGAAAATCAAAGTGCTATGCTTTGTGATAGAGTAGGGAGGGGAGCCTTAGTTTTATGACTTTTAACTAACAGTATACTCATGATATCATTTAATTTATATTGAATTTAGAAAGCTGTTGTTGAATATATGGTGGAAAAAGACTGAGATGATGAATGTAACAAATAAGAATTTTCTTTCGTAAATGACATCATGGACCTATGGGAATTCTTGGGCTCAGCATCTGGTATATGGTAACTACTCATGAACAATTGAATTGGAAGATCTTGATTAAGTAAAACTGAATAACTACAGAAAGTTAAAACATCCTAAAACACTGCCTTGCTAAATGAATGAAAGCCATGGTTCTTAAATCCAGAATATTTGTCCTTGAAATCCATTAATAAATATTTATAACAATTCATTTAAGCCTATAGAGGAATTACAGGTTTTGCCATTTTTCACCATAAAGTATCAATTAAAATTCTGCATATAAGTATGTGTGAGCCAAGAGGTACAAAATGAGATCTGAGCAAAGACTCGAGAGGATAAATGAAGAGTAGAAACTTGAGATAGCAATAATTGCTTTATGACTAATATCTCAGTCATTTGTAGCACTGTTGATATAAATTTAATTTTAGAGAAAATTAATAATACAGTGAGGCATCCAGAAGTAAATGTGCCTTGAGATTTTCATTGCAGTTGTGTTCTACTGAACCCTTTCCATTGAATGGAACCCTCAGGAGTTGAATTTGAAGTTTTACCAATATTTTAAAGTTCATGTTTATTAGGCATATGTAATTTTCAGTGGCAGGTTCTAACTTGGGTGAGCAATAATTCAATCATGAATATATATTAAGAGTGAACTTGAGAAGTACAAGGTTCAAGACAAAGAGAGTACTAGTTAATAATTACAATTGCCTACGAAGCAAATCCCAACATCTTGGGTTTAGATCTGAAAGTTAATTAGAATTTAATGGAGAGTTTACATAAGTGGCAATATTTCATACTTAAAATCAATGAAAATGGTGAGAAAGCAAAATTCAATAACAAACTGCTGAGGTGCGGCTTAAAATCCAACAGAATGGGTCATTGATCATAGTTTCTATGTTTAGGGTAAAATATTTGAATTATTTATGCCTTAGTTTCTTCTTCTATAGAGCCAGGCTGGTAAATATTATATGAATTAAGGGAGAGAATTTATACAATGTTCTTATTGCAAAGCTAGATACATAGTGAATATTCAACAAGGGCTAAGCCATCTTAACAATTATGAAAAACCCTTTTTCATTTTGGGGCACATGCTATGCACTGTGCGGCACTGCCACAACAATGTAGAACCCAGATGCAGGAACTGCACTTGCTTTTGGATTCACACCACACTTAATAAGTTCATAGAACATGGCTGGTCATCTGCGCCCTTCAGCCGTAGTCATTCATATCATGGATATTCAATGGCCAGTTATAAGGACAATCAATACAAGTTTGTGGCTATGTGTTGTGTGGCTTCATAATCATGTTAGTACTCTGTTAGAAATGGAACACAGCATTCAACATGGTAATAAGCTTGAAAACAATTATTCCACACATGTTATTAAACTCACATGTGTTTCTCTAAATATATATAAAAAAGAAAAACCTGTTCTCAGTAAAGAGAATCACGGTTTAAAAACTTTCAATTTGGTGTTGTGAGGATTATAATATGGCAGTACAATTCACAGTGTGGAAAGAAAAAGGCACAAACCACAACCAGAGCAGATAAATAAAATGAAATTACCTTGACCTTTTGCCCTACACATGGCAAAGTCATTAAAGAAAATAAGTCGTTAGAATCATCACAAAGTATGTAAAACTCATATTCTGATTATTAATTTTTTAAGAAGCTGTGGGCTTAAACTAGATGCCATTTGAATTTTTTATTTGGGGTTATAAATAGGTTTTAGATTTGTAGTTATATTTAGCTCCAAACATACAAGTTTGTGATTGTAAGACAATTCTGTTTTAGTAGTCTACTCCAAACCAATCTAAATGCAGCAGTAAATAAGGGTTACCTTTCAATTTTACCCATGTGTCCAGCGGTACTGAAATTTAATTAAGCTCCCATCGGAATCACTCCATCTCAGTACAACTGAGAAGACCCAAATAGCTAACAGAGGACTTTATTGGGTTTACAGCTAGAATTATCTGGAAGTTCCTTTACTCACATTTCTAAGGATATGCATAGTCTAAGAATAGTTCATCTGAAATTATCAATCAAAATACTTCATGTGTCCTCTTAATACAGCTTGCGTACTCTCAGGTGTGTGTGTAGATACGTTACATTAGGATCTAGGAGTCCATAATCTAGCAGCAATTTATCTAGAATACAAGGTACTTGACCTGTTAAAAGAGCCTCAGAAATAATATAAACTTACTTCTACCATATTCTACTAGTCAAAGCACCCTAACACACTCGGATACAAGGAAAGAGGACCAAACAACAGCTTTTTAGAAACTACCAAAATGTTGAAAAGATATTTTTAATTATGTAACTATGCTTTTTAGCCACATATATTTTATACTTATAATCAGTAAAATAAGCTCATCTCTTTCAGGGTCTCACAATGACAGTGTTAAGTTCAAGTTCATGGTGAAGTATAAAATTATTTAAACAGATACCAATGAAGCATTTCACCTAGAACATCTTGGTCCTCCCACCATCTCCTCATCTCACATTTAGTGATGAGAGTATGTTTATGTCTTGTTCGCTAAAGTAGCAAGTGAACAACCAAGGTTTCCTAAAATAATTCTGTCACCACTTGAGTCACAGCCAATTAGTTGCTCTTCTTAATTCCTGTAATATAGATATCTTATTCAGAAAGTCTTATCCTGTGCCAATTAATTGAAACTTATTCCTTATTTTCTCCCCCACCAGATTCAGAGTATCTGGATTAATCTTGAGATCGTTGATGCATTTGGATTTCAGTTCTGCAGGATGAGAGATAAGGGTCTAATTCTGTTTTCCACATATAGCTATTCAGTTTTCTAGCAATGTTTCTTGAAAACACTGTCATTTCTCCAGTGTGTAGTGTTGGCCTCTTTGTAGAAAGCCAATGAATATATGAGTGTGAGCTTATATGATACTCCCCAGTTTTATTTCATCAATCATTGTCTGTGCATATGACAGTCCCATGCTGTTTTCTTTACTACACTTCCATAGCATAACTTTAAATCTGGGATGGAGACACCTTTCTCAGATTTTTATTGTTGAGGATTATTTTGGCTATGCTGGGTCATTCCTGTTTCTGTATGAAATTAAGATTGCCTTTTCAGTTTCTGTGAACAATTGTGTTGGAATTTTGATGGGGATTGTGCTACATCTGTACATGGCTTTGGGTGGGATGGCCATTTTTCACAATATTAATCCTACCAATCCATGAGCATGAGAGTTTTTTCCATATTCTGGTATCTTCTTCAATTTATTTTTTCAACACCTTAAACTTTCATTGTACAAATCTTTCACTTCCCTGGTTGGATTTATTCCTAGACATTTGGAGCAAGAGCTACTTCCTGATTTTGTTCTCAGTATGTTTGTCTTTCATTTATACTAATGCTACTGATTTTCTCATGTTAATTTTGTTTCCTGGCACTTTGACATGTGTTTACTAGCTTAAGAATTTTCTTGTGGGTCTTTATGAACTTTTAAACATAGAATTATATTATCTACAAATAAGAACATCTTGACTTCTTTCTCTCTTATTTGTATCCCCTTTATCTCCCTCACTTGTATTATTATTCTAGTTAATATTACAAATACTATACTGAGAAGTGTGACTATTTGTGTTTTGGTGCCAATACCTCAATTACTGCTAACATGGCATCTGCACTGTGAACACAAATGTCTATTATTGAAAAGGCAAATAACACCTCATAATCATTATGAAAAATTTTATTTCAAATCCCCTATGGATCCTTTAGCACCACAAATGTTCTATAGATCACATTTTACAAACCATTGATAAATCATTATGTGAAATCTATAAACTACTTGTTAGAGAAAGAATAAGCAATCAACACAAAGAAAAGTTAAATGCCACATAAACACTTTACTACAAAAAAGCACTGTTGGTAAGCTAACAGATTATGAGAATTCATTAATATCATTAGGACATATGCAGTTGTAATTTAAAGCACAGCAAAAGTTTATTTTTTCACATCTGGAGATTACAAATTGAACCTGATATTAAAATTGTTGAAAATATATAAAACAACTTATTTTTAAAAATGTATTAGAATTTTATATAAAGTCAAAGATGCATTTACATGTATATCAATAATTCATTTCCAGGTATTTATTCAATACAAACCTTAATACAAATTTCTGTACTAAAATGCTTTAGTTTTCTTATTCAGTATATGTACAAACTGACAACCAAAATAACTGCTAACTGAAAGTTGATACATTATAATATATCCATTTAAAGAAACAATATGAAGTAATTAAAAGGAATAATGTGCTTATATTACGTACCATGCATACTCAGCCTGTGGTAGTTTGAATCAGAAATGTCTTCCATAGGCCTATGTATGTGAACACCTGGTCCCCTAGTTGGTGATGATATTTAGGGGGTTATAAGATCTTCATGTGGTCAAACCTTGTTGGAGGAAGTACATTACTGAGGAGAGTTTTGATAGTTTTAGTCTTTTCCAACTTTCAATTGTTTCTTTCTGTTTCCTGTGTTTGATTGAGATATGCTATCTCAGCTTTCCATTCTGGGGTCATGACTTCAGCAACATGGACTCTCTCTGAAACTGGAATTCAAAATAATCTCTTCCCTCTCTGAGTTGCTTTTGGTCATAGTGTTCATTACAACAACAAACAGCAAACTAGAGTATTCACTGATGTGAAAATAATTTCAAATTTAACTGTGACATACATGTATATATATGCAATGTTCAATACGTATAATGTATACAGCCTGCTCAATATGTATAGTATTACTCATATGTATGTTTTCAGGGCTGACCACTTGGTATTGAATAACCAATTGGTATGCTCTTTCCTGGGGAAGACTATTTCTTCTGTTTTCAGCATTCTTTATTTCCCTGCAGCAACAATTAACAATAATTTAAAGGAGAGCAATGGGAGATATATGGAAGAGTTTGGAGGGAGGACAGGGGAAAATAATGTAATTATATTATAATCTGAAAAAATACAAGCAGTAATTTTTAAGTTAATTGCAGTCCTCTAAATTAGCACAGTTATAAACTGGAAGTTTTACATAGTCCTGGGAAGTGCTGTCTCAAAGCCATGAGAGTGAGGAATGACTCTGACACCTAAAAGCCATGATAAAGAAACCAACAAACCCTCACGCAGACACTGAAAGTTCTAAAACTTTCACTGAAATGCAAACTGCAAAAAAAAAAAAAAAAAAAAAAACCAAAGAAAATATTTAAGGGCAAGAATGGAGGGATTGATATATTGTTCATCAAACACAACTTTAAAGTTGTAGTAATTGCTTCAACATTAGGAGATAAAACAACACAGTTATAGGAGCCAGGAATAGATGCATGTGGAACATAACTGCAGCTCAGTGGGGAAAGATGGCCTTTTCAATGGCTAACCTGACAGTGAAGTGGTAAGATCAGATGCATTCATATAAGGAAATGAAATGGAACATAAGAGACCATCAGTATCAGAGCACGCACCTTCAATAATAGTCTCCATCCCATACTGTAACTCACACTCAGGACACTACCACTCCATTCTCTAGTGTCACATATTTTCTGTAAGGATTCCTAACTACAGTTTCCAGACAATGTCCTCTTCCCCTTTCTAAGTGCCTACCTACATAGCACCACATTTCCTTGAAAGCTTTCTACCAAACAACTTAAAGCAACAGTCAAGGGTAAAACAGACTTACAAACCACCCATTGCTATTAATACAGATGTTGAGAAGTTTAGCAAAAGTAGACTAGCGTAACTGTTTTCATGTTCCATTGTCCTAGAAAACATCTCATAAAATAAACTATTTATGTTAACACAATGAGATTATGCTGTTAAAATGGGCCAATAAGATAGCTTGGTGGGTAAAAGTATTTATTACCATGCCTGACCACATGAATTAAGTTCTTAGGACCCACAGTGTGGAAAGAGAGAAAAAAGTCCTGCAATTTATCCTCTGTGCTTAACCACACCAAAATAAGCAAATAAATGTTAAAAAAAATTGTGCAAAAAGAGTTCTTTAAGTAAAGGATAGACTATGTCTATTCATTTAGTAATAATATGTTGCTTTATACACAGGTATATTTTATACATATATATTTAATTTAATATAATTTAATGAAAATATTTAGTGACAGCCAGGATTTTATGTACCTGGAGAACATTTTCAAACTGTTTCCATTAGTGTATCAGCCATTTTTAAACTGCAGTTTTAATTGTTGATTATCATTTTCAGGAAATGAATAGCATCTTTACCTTATAGATTAGAAATATCAGCTTCATTTCCTCTTCATTAACCCTAATTTCCATTTTTAATCACAGGTAGAGATGCAAAGGTATTACTAAAGCTTTCATCATTTTTATGAGGTAATTATTTGGCTATCCTTTTGCCATTCTGTTATCTGAATTAATAAAATGAATCAACCTTTTTTTTTTTTTTTTGACAAATTCAACTTCAGGGTGGTTGGAGAAACTGTTCTCCCTCAAGAGCATTGACAACAAGGGAGCTATGACACAACAAAGCCAGAGACTACCAAGGAGCACAGAAACTTTCCAAACATATGCAAATCCCAATCAGGAAATAATCAGGCAGGGGAATCTGAGGTCTTTGAAGAAAAATGAGGAGGAAAGGAGAATGAATGTTCATGTTCATCATACTTTATACTATGAGCTGCACATTAATGTTATCAATGCCATTATAAAATACGTGTGTGTGTGTGTGTGTGTGTGTGTGTGTGTGTAGAATTAAACACTGAACAGTCTGTCATGTAACCATGAATGATCTAGACAATGTAAACACAACTCTAGGCGTGTCCAAAGCTCATGAACTTGTGATTCTCCATAGATGCCCCAAACACCACAAATGGCTTAAAGACAGTAATGCTACAATCACAGTACAATCATCATTTGATCCTGGAATAGGAGACTTAGAAAGTAGCAACCAAATTTATGGTGCCTAGAAAAAGATTCAATAAGTCCGTCAGCACTGGGGATGGTTGGTGCCCCTAAGGAGATCCATAAATGAAAGTGTATGAGAACTGGTATTCCTTAAGTTATTTCTTTGGCCAAAATCCTGTCTACTTCCATATAATCACATTTCAGCAAAGTTGTCCTTTGGATGATCTAATTCTCTCTGGGTGTAAATGAATCTCACTGGGGTCCCCCGCTTTGGATGTACTTACAGTGGTCATATAACATTTCATTTTGAGTTTATAGGAACTTGAAAAGTGAGATTAAAGAAATAGTGTTAGAATTTAAAGAAAAAATAAAGAGGCTTTTCTTTTTAACTTTTTCTTGACTTTTATTCTTTCAATTTTTTCTCTCAGAATCCAATATTAACTTTCACTTTTTTAACTACAGTTTCAAAATTGTGTCTCTTAGTCAGGTCCCAGGAGAAAATGGTAAACCAATAAAACAGAGACAGTGCAATCATTTTTGGCACAAGAGCATAACTTATTTAAAGACATCAGGAAACATCAATAAAACACAGTGATGCACAAGATAAATGGAAATGTGACATACAGTAGAGTTATAGATTAAAGAGCCTCTCTTCTCCTAATATACATGTCAATCTAACAAGAAACCAGTCTAAAGCTCGCTGCTGTCTCCTGGGTCTCTGGGTCATTCCAAGAAGACACAGTGCAGATTTTTCAGGGATCCGCAAACTGAATGCTGAAACTAAACAAGGGGATTTATGTCTTCATTAATTTCAAGAGATAATATTTGAATTGACAAATTATAAAAGTTAGTCTTGTGGAATGTTACAATTTTCCAACTTAAAAAATCCCTCCATTGAAACATTCATTTACAGAATAACTAAATTATTGATTTTGAAAGGAAGGAAGGAAGGAAGGAAGGAAGGAAGGAAGGAAGGAAGGAAGGAAGGA
>CABHPQ010144434.1:0-29575 GCA_902168405.1 Peromyscus aztecus | reverse complement strand
GGAAGGAAGGAAGGAAGGAAGGAAGGAAGGAAGGAAGGAAGGAAGGAGGGAGGGAGGGAGGAGGAGGAGAGAGAGAGATTCTGAGTTTCAGAAGTGAAAGCAATAGGAAAATGATCTAGGACCACTTTCATAATGTTGGGTTAGTAGGCCAAGCCCCAAGCTAATTGAGTTCAGCAAAAGTATTTGTTTTATATGTTAAATGTGTTCTCTATTTTAAAAAGTTAAATATGAAAATACTTCTAAATCTTGTGTCTGAAATAAAAACAACTTAAAACATGTAGATAGATAAACAATATTAATGAGGCTTTATTTTGGAAATTATATTGTCATTATACATACAGAAGGAAAATGACATAATATCATTAAAATATGTTTATTCTATCAAAGGAAGACCATTTTGTAAATTTTGTAATATTTATTAGAGTTTTTTTAAATTAAACTTAACATTTCAGTGATATATCTTTCCTGAAGCAACATATATTTTATATGTCTGTTCAATTTAAAATATAAACTCTGATTATCAGACTATGCCTGACTAATATACTGATCTCGGTACTGAAGAGAGGAGAGGAAAGTTTGTAGGATGCTATCTCTGCTCAAAGAAAATTTACGTTTCACAAAGAAATGAAAAAAACAAAAATAATTTTGTTTTATTACAGAAATTTAGGTAGGATAAACATGCAATAAAGAAACACATTAAAAAATACCTAAAGAAAGTGAGTTCATGCTTCCCTATGGAAGCAATAGCCATGCCTGAATACATTCAATACACCAAGCAGTCAAGAAGAAAGGAATTTCTTCCCAGTGATAAGAAGCAGTATGAACAAGGGCACAGAGGAATGAAAGTACACAGGATGTGTTTCTAGGATCTGCCAGTGTGTGTCAACTAGAAAGGAAAATAATTCAAGAAAGAGAAGGAATATGGTTGAATTTTAATTTTTATATTTACAGACATAATTTATATATTATTCATTATTAATTGAAAGCTTACTATGTTAAGTGACTTCTAAGCATTAGTGTATACAATAGTCATTAAAATAAGGTTAGGCTTGTGAACTAGAGTTCCTAGAAAGAAGCACCAACTGAGACCTCTGCAAGTCTCAGATATAATTTGAGGCTTAGTATAACTTCTTTGTTTTGCTGTAACAAGCTACTTCATGTTTCTGCATATATATATATATATGTGTGTGTGTGTGTGTATTTTATATATATATATATATATATATATATATTTCATACAATAGCCAACTCTATTCAGAGCCTCGAATAGTCTTTACTCAGATGGTTAAGAAGTGTCACCTGAGTAAAGTTCTTATGAGTTCAAGCTGTATACAATCACAAGGATAAGCAGCACATGGCAAATCATGTTTTTCCATAGAGACATATAAAGGATATATGAATAACAACAAGAAGCAATAAGGAGTAATATGAAATAAACCTACTCCCAGCAGCTAACTGGGAGGAGCATGAAAACCAAGAACAAGCCTGTGTTCTGAAGAAACTGAGGCACAAGATTTGCACTGTTCTCTTGGAGTGTTCCCACAAGCACTCAAAATTTTCCTCACACAGCTCTATTCCTGTACTGTGGACACATGCTTCAATTCTTCAATTGTCAAATGAAGACATTATATAACATTATTGTTAAAGGTACTATCTTAGTAATATTAATCATAACTATATAAGAAAAAGACTGATTAATATGTAACATAAGCAAGAAAAAAATAATTTATGAAGGAATCTGGTTTACATGCTCTGTGTTTGAAATTAGAAGAAATATGATTAAAAACCACTAAATCATCCCAAATATCACTAAAGAGCAATATTTTCTGGCATTTATATCAAATACGAAAATACATAAACATATATGCATAGAGTAAAAATCAATTAAAAACCAAGTAAAAAGGAAAGAAAACCCCAGAAATTAATCACAATGAGTTGGCCAATATATGCTAATATGTATCAATAGTATATAATGTAAAACAATGAATGAACAGTATGAATACACTTCACATATTTGTATATATAAACAAAAACACTTTAGGCCCAGGGGCACAAACTGTGCCCCCATACCCCCACCCATTGCAGCCCCAATTGCAGGCCAGCAGGCAGGACTCCTGCAGGTGGGCCTGACTACCACCAAACCCCATTGGACCCTGTAACCTACAAGCCCTACTCCACCTCCCAAATCCACCCATCCCCTGAGAAACCAGCTGCTCCCTGAGACACAAACTGGCAGGACTGATTGGACCAAGAGCTCTGATTGGACCAAGAGCTCCAATTGGACCAAAAGCACCAACTGGACCAAGAGTGTCTCCCTGAGACACAGATACCATTTGCATCGATTGGAGGAAGAGAGAGGTAGATGCCAGTGCAAGACATTCAACAACATAAAGGGCAATATGGCACCACCAGAATCTAGTGGTTCTATATCAGCAAGACCTGAACATCCCAATGTAGAATAAACAGAAGAAAATGATCTTAAAAATGACTTTAAGAAGATTATAGAGGCCTTTAAAGAGGAAATGAAAAATTCCCTTAAAGAAATAGAAGAAAAGACAAACAAAAATTGGGAGAAATCAATAAATCCCTTAAAGAGAGCCAAGGAAACCAAGAAAAAGCAATTAAACAGGCAAAGGAAACAGTTCAAGATTTGAAAACTGAAATAGAGGCAATAAAGAAGATATAAACAGAGGGAATACTGGAAATGGAAAATCTGACTGAATGAACAGGAACTACAGATGCAAGCATAACCAATAGAATGCAAGAGATGGAAGAGAGAATCTCTGGCATTGAAAATATGATAGAGGAAATATATTCATCAGTCATGAACATTAAATCCAACAAAGTCATAACACAAAGTGTCTAGGAAATCTGGGACACCATGAAAAGATCAAACCTAACAGTAGTAGGGATAGAAGAAGAATATCAGCTCAAAGGCACAGAGAATATACTCAACAAAATCATAGAAGAAAATTTTCCCAACCTAAAGAAGGAAATGCCTATGAACATACAAGAAGCTTACAGAATACCAAATAGACTGGACCCCCCCCCAAAAAAAAAGTCCCCTTGCCACCTAATAATCAAACCACTAAACACACAGAATAAAGAAAATATATTGAGCTACAAAGGAAAAACATCAAATGACTTATAAAGGTAGACCCATCAGAATAACATCTGACTTCTCAATGGAGACTCTGAAAGCCAAAAGGTCCTGGAAAGATGTTATACAGACACTAAGAGACCATGGATATCAGCCCAGACTATTATACCCAGCAAAACTTTCAACTGCCATATGTGGAATAAACAAGATATCCCATGATAAAACTAGATTTAAACAATATCTATCCACATATCTATCCCTACAGAAAGCACTAAAAGGAAAAATCCAACCTAAGGAAGCTAGATACACCCATGAAAACACAGGCAATAGAAAATCCCACACCAACACATCACACAACACTACCATCAAAAAAAAAAAAATAACGGGAATTAACAAATACATGGTAGAAGTAACAATGATGTAAGTGTTTGCCTACCATATAAACACTACAAATAAGAACAATGAAGGTTGCTGAAAATTATATCCTGTGTGTCCTTATGTGATGTACTGACAATTTTTGTAGAGTCCACTTGAAAACATATATCCACATATTGAATTAGATTTTTCTTTTTTAGCTATGCCAATGGAATGACTTTTCCCATCTTGAAAACCTTCATAATAGAGAAAATATATGTCCTCTGAACAGTGTCCACTAAAAGGAGATGTTTAAAGTCAGAGAATGACTTTTCATCATAAATTTTTTGTTCAATATACTATTTAATGAAGAAAACAAGATTTAATAATGTGTGGCTATTTCATCTTGTCCATGGAAATAAATATGGAAACATAAGTAAGTAGGTGGGTAGATTGAAGCTTTAGTGACATATGTCAGAAGGATAAACTCTGAAATGGTCATAACAGTGCCGTTAAATGCATACATGACCTTGTTCTCAACCACCATCACTAATATCAAATTGGTCATCTCCAGTGACAGTAGCTGTGATATCTTTGGGGTTCCCTCCACACATTCAAAAAGGCCTTTGCTTTGTTGCTGTTTTACCCAGATTTAACTATGCAATGAATAGTTTTTCTAAAAAAAAAAAATCCTAAGAGAAGTAGAATAAAAATGATGATTACTAAAGCATGTAAGACAGGCTTTGAGATATTGGTCAAAGAATACATAACTTCAGATAAGTGCAAAAAAAATTCAAAAGACCTATTGTACAACATGATGACTATAATTATCAATGTGCAAATGGTTTCACATCATGACAAAGCCATGATTTTGACAAGACAGCTTAGCCTTGTCTACTTTAGACATGCTCAAAATTCTTTCATTTTCTATGGTTATTGATTTTGTTACTATATATTTCTAGGTCTCTAAGTGTTGTAATAGGCTTCTAAATATAACACATTTTATCTTCAGTATACCCACAGGACAGAATCATTCATATCTTTTCCACTATCCATTTGCATCCATAATCAGGGCATTATTTAAAATCTATCTTGTGTTTTAACACATTTGTGAAAGAAGATAGAAAACCAGAGTGAGACTCTATGCCCAATTTCAAAGTGAGACTCATGCCTTAATTTATGACATTTGTTGTTCTGATAATATAAAAACTTCATGAAACTAATTCCACATTGAAACATGGAATTTAGGGGCAACCTAAGCAAGTCTTTGTCTGTGGGCCTTGATCACGTATATTGAGCTCCAGAATAAACTATATCTTAGACCCTTTAAGGTACCAGTTATGTTTTCATGCCAACAGGCTCAATTATTCTCTTTTTATACAAGGCTTAGAACATTTCAGAAATCAAATCTATACCCAAATTATTTTGCTGTGGGATGTCCTGTATGCTGTACATATATGTTGCTATGATTGATTGATAAATAAAATGCTGATTGGCCAGTAGCCAGGCAGGAAGGATAGTAGAGGCAGGACAAGGAGGCAGAGAATGCTGGGAGGTGGAAGGCTGAGGAAGGGAGAAGTGTGATGTAAGATACCAGTAAACCTTGAGCCATGTGGCAAGGTATAGATTTATAGAAATGTGTTAATTTAAGATACAAGAACTAGATAACAAGAAGCCTGCCATGGACATACAGTTTATAAGTAATATAAGTCTCTGTGTGTTTGCTTGGGTCCAAGTGGCTGCAGGACTGGCAGGTGAGAGAGATTTGTCCTGTGACCAGGCAGGACCAGGAAAACTTCAGCTACTAATGGTGCCCAATGTGGGGCACAAACTCATGACCCTGAGATTAAGAGTCTCATGCTTTACTGACTAAGCTAGCCGGGCTTCTGCTAAATGGTTTGCTTTTAGCTCTGACCCCCAGGCAACTTTATTTATTAACATACAAATAAAATCACATTTCAGAACAAATAAAATATCACCATATTTCTATTCTAATAAAAAGAAAAAAGGAAAAAAGTTATAACTAATATAGGAAAAACTATATACAAGAAGTATAATAACTATATACAAAAACTTCAGCTACATTATTTTATATGGTTGGGCTCTTATATAATATTAACGTCACATTCCTCATTTATAAACAGGATCCTATGTGAAACCAATATGACAAATAACTGAAGAGATTACTAAAATTTCAAGTATGACTGCTAAGGTTAAAACCAGTAGAAGTAACAATTAACTGCATAGTAGAATGCTCTGAACTGGTGATCCAGAAGGTATTCACAAATCCTCATGAGTTCAAGACAAAAGCACAAACTCCAGCTGTGGGAATCTGGACAAGGCAAAGAGGCTAGGAAAGAGACAGTAATCTTCAAAGGCATACCAGCAACTGAGATTGGCTGAAAGGCTCCATCAGGAAGCATTCCCCAGAAGGGTTTGTTAGTTTTTTTGTTTTTTTGTTTTTTAAATTTTCTTCCAAATAAAATGTGTGTGATTTTAATTTTTTTTTAGACAGGGTTTCTCTGTGTAGCTTTGTGCCTTTCTTGGAACTCACTCTGTAGACCATGCTGGCCTCACAGAGATCCGCCTGGCTCTGCCTTCTGAGTGCTGAGATTAAAGACGTGCAGCACTACCGCCCTGCGTGATTTTAATTTAATAGTTGTAATTAACAATAGATTATGTAACTTTAACCTATAGAAAGACAGTTTTTTAAAAAATTATGATTTTGTTGTGGATGAGGATTGACAGTGATGCACTGAATAAAAGTGGAGTGAGAAGAACTGCACAGCCAGCCTTCGCTGTCAACTTGACTGGATCTGGGATCAACTGAAAGGAAAGCTACTGGACACTCCCATGAGCTATTTTCTTATTCCAATTCTTTAAAGTGAGAAGACTCTCCCTAAAGGAGAAGGAAGCTTTTCTTTTTGTCTGTTGTCTTCACCCTGGCTGCTAAGTTTGTTTTCTCGGTTGCTGCTGCACTCCTATGATGAACCAAGAATTTTCTGGTTTCCAGCGTAGAATGAAAACCAGTAGTTCTCCAGGAACCCTCTGTCTTCAGTACCAGATTAAGACTACTGGGGCACCTAACCTATGGACTGAGTAACTAAGAATCCTTGGCCTTCCCATTGTGCGGCAGCCTTTGTTGGATCATGCAGACTGTGTAGTGTGTGCCAATCCAATAGATACTCCCTGTGTTCTTTATATCAGTTCCGTTTCTCTAACGTTACAAAGCCTACTCATAAGACATCTTACAAGGATGCTGTCATAGGTAAGAGTGAAGAGAATATCCTCCAGGCTTCCTGGAACTAGACAAAACGGACAAGCCTACACAGTTCCACAGAAACCTTCCCAGTAAGGAGAGAGTGGCATGAGGTGCTCATAGCATTGGAGACCCTGTCTACAAAGAGTACTTCTCCAGGACAGTTGTACTTGAGGGATTCCAGAGAGAGGCAAATCTGAGAGAATGCCTGCTGCAGACTCATCCTGTAAGGAACACCAAGAAGGCTTTCAAACCAAAAGAAACAGACACTGGTAAGAACAAAATATGAGGATATTGTGGTAATATGAAATATTTTAAAATTTCAAAATGTAAGGTGAAATAGAGTCACATTTGGTATTCAGTGCTTCCTCCTGTCCTGTTTTGTTGGTCTGCTCCTGTTCTTTATGGCCATTCTAAGTTACTGTCATTTCAAATTAGTCTTGTCATCAAAAATAGTTTAGTGAGTATCACGGGACTTAGAAAGTAAAAGTTCATATTGGACACACTGAAAATCATAAGCAAGGAATCAAGACACAAAACTAGAAATGAACTAAAATAATCGAAGAAATAAAGTCAAGAAACAGCTATGGTAAGACTGTTACCATAGATCAAAAGTGAGATGGTAAGCTGAGATATTCCATGCAATAGAACCAAGAATGTAGGAGTGGCTGCTCTCAAGCCATGTAAAAGAGATTTTAGGCAAAGGTAATGAAAACCAAAGGTCATTCTATAGCGGAGTCAGTTTAGCAAGTGTCTCAGTTAGGCTTTCTATTGCTGTGAAGAGACTATGCCAACTCTCATAAAGGAAAACATTTAATGGGGTGGCTCGCTTACAATTTCAGAGGTTCAGTCCATTATCATGGTGGAATATGGCGGTGTGCAAGCAGACATTGTGCTAGAGAAGGAGCTGAGAGTTTTACAACTTGATATGCAGGCAATAGGAAGTGAACTGTCTAATTGGGCGTGGCATGAGCATATATGAGACCTCAAAGCCCACCTCCACAGTGACACATTTCCTCCAACAAGCCACAGCTCCTAATAATACCACTCCCTTTAGGGGCCATTTCTTTCAAGCCACCACAGCAAGAGACACACCAATTTTAGATATAGATATGCCCATTTTAAGGCACCTAAAAGCAGAAAGTAGGTGCAAATAAACATGCAGGAAGAGATGTGCTACAGTGCAATGTTATTTGAGAGCCTTCATACCCCATTTTCCTCAAGGAACACATCATTTAAACATAAAATCAGTGAGCACCAGGATTAATTTGCACCCTACCCAAAATGAGACTCTCAGACACATACAGGTCACTGTATCCAATAGCTGGCCAATACAAAGAGTTCTTATCCAGGCATGAAACCTTCTCTAGAATACATAAATGAAATCGTAAAGCATCTTGTTTCTAACAAAAAAAATATAATAAAACTGGCAACTAAGAAAAAGAAAAAAATAAGGCTCTAGAAGCTATAAAAATTTAAAAATTACCAGTGGATCAAGGAGGTAATCAAGAAGGAATTTTTATTATAAAAAATAGTCTCGAAACAAATGAAAATAGAGACACATTGCATTGAAGCAATGAGAAAGTAGGATGGAAAAGGAAATTTACAGCCTATATCACAAAAGTAGCAAGTCATCAAAGGACTTCCTATGACCTCATCTTGGGGTGCTAGTAACATAAAAATAAGCCCCATGTAAAGGAAAGGAAAAGAAATGATCAAATCAGATCAGTGGAACATTCAGGACAGTGACTTACAGGACAGTGACTTTTCCCTGGGATGTTCCTGTTGCTTGTAGTTTGCAGTGTTATTGGTAGTACTCTGAACTTTCTTGTTAAATATCACAAAGCACACACACCATCAGGCTGTATTATAAATGGCTCCCTTCAGATAGAAAAACAGATAGAAAAAACTCATGAGATTCAGGCACAAGCCACTCTGGACAAGTCTGAAAGTTCTGAGCCAGTTATCAGCCATCAGTATTTTGAAAAGACATCGGGGATAATGGTAGCATGCAGAAAAGGTTGGAAAGCGCTAGGTAAAATAGGATTAACACACCATTTAATCAGTTCCCCATCAGCGTTCTACTTCACAGCTTTAACATTCCTGCTTACAGACATTTTTTTTTTCACTAGAGAGTACAAATTTTGACTTTTTAATTACGATTTTCTGAACTCACTGGTTGGATTTCTAATTTTTAAAAGCCATTATCTATTTGGTTTCCTTAAAATAGTCTATATCAAATTCAGGGTCAAATTGTAATATTCACCTGACCGACTTTATTTTAGAAGTGATATTGGCTAATCATAACCCATAAATAACTCAAAGCCTCTTTTTGTATAGACAAAGTTAAATGTGGAATTTTCTTTACTATTTCTCCTATTCCTCTGGGAGGATATGCCATGACAAATATGTGGAGGGTAGAGGACAGCCTTGTGGAGTCGGGTCTTTCCTTCTACCTTTACATAGATTCTGGGGACTGATCCCAGAGCTCCAGGTTTTCTCAGCAAACATCTTTACTCATTGATCCATTTCCTGGCCCAAATCATGGATTTGTAAAACAATTTTATAAGGATATTAATAAGAATAAAGAAGACAATGCAAAAGAAATAATATGTAGATTCGTAGACTAGAAGAAGGAAGATGGGGAAGAGAAAGGGGGAATGAGGAAGAAGAGGAAGAGAGAACATTTGCCCATGTCTGGTTTCTAACCGTTTCTGTGCCTGCAGACCCTCCAAAGTAAAGGTGTCTGTCAAGTGGGCTTTAAAGGCTTCCTCTAGTGTTAGCATAACTAAGGTCCCATCACTACACTGAATATTTATTCGGGTACTGTAGCTCTTCTATACTAGGAGCAGTGGGAATGTTTTCTATAATTCTTTAGTTTGTGTTTGCAATTTTAATTGTACTCCAGAAATATTCAACAGCTTCCTTCACTTCTGAGACATGAAATTCCAGGACTATTTTATACTTTTTTCCCTACTGCAGGCCAGGAGTCAGCCATTTCTTCAAATTCTTGTATCCATTAATGAGAACTCTTGTTTAGAAATCCAAATCTATATGCTTGCTTGGAAGTTACATTATGACTACTGTCCCCACACTTAGCCAACACATGCTGTGAAAGAAGACATATTATCAGTGTGAGACTACACTACTAAATCTTGTTGATATTTCAGACCCACACTTGAGTGTAAGATGATTTTCTTAACTTTTTTGACATTATATCACTTTTCTTCCAAATGAATCTTGCTACCTAGTCACATGAACTTAATTCTTCATTTGTTTAATTTTATAATAAAATAGTAAAGCAAATAACATTAACAAATAGAATTTCATGACTTAATATTGTATAAACACATTTTATCTAGTGCCATATCCAAAGGCTCCTTCTGGGATGCATATTGTCGGTTTGTTAGCACTGAACTCCTGGCTAACAGTCCTGTGGTTCCTCTGAAAGAAGCTCACCTAACACACACGCTTATTTTTTCCCAGAAAGTATATCACAACCCTATTTGGGAACTAGATTGCATTCAGCACAATTTCTTGGGGACTACTGTAAACAGTGAAATCACTAGCAAATGCACAAAAATGTGGGAAATGTGGCATTAAACAGATCACAAAAGTGGCTGTTTACAGTAAGAGAGATGAAAGAGGAAAGCCAGCATCTCCTTGTGTGATCTTTGGTGGGAAAGAGCCCCTCAAGGAAGCCCACTCCTTACCACCCCATTAATGGGCCCTAGTCCCTGCAAAACTCCTGGGTTCTCATTCAGAAGTTACAAATAAATATTATAAATAGACAGATTCTCAGATAGGGAATCTACAAATAGTGAATATTGGCTGTCTGTGAAAGAGTCAAGGGTCACATAGAGAAAGGAATGGATGACTCTGGAGTGGGGAGAGGGTTGTACAAAGTAGATTTCTCAGGATAGGACTTATGTAGAGGAATGTGGACATGAAACAGGGGATTAGAAGGTTTTAATCTTTATGACAAGAGTGTGTTTGTGTTATGTAATGATCACTTTATGTCTTGTGGGAGAAAATCGTCAGAGAGGAGTTGGAACAAATAAATGAGATAGGGATAATCCCTGTTAGAACTGATGGGCCCTCTACTAAGGAAGTGGAAGGGATATGATGAGAACTGCCCAGGCTCCCTTGTGAAGAATACAGGGATAGGAAATAGAGTTGACTTTCTCCATAGTAGAAGTCCCCTGTCCTGAGACAAGAGTTAAATGAAACACAACCATTTTCATTAAGAAAAAAAAATACTGCAGAAGTACATTTAGCCAGATTGCTACAGATGCTTATAATATATTTAGTTGTATATAAATAAGTTAAAATTTAGGTAATGAAGGAGGGGATAATGACTGAATTAAAACACAACAAAGCAAAAAAAGAAAGAGCTTGAAGGGGGTAGAAGAATGTACAAAAGGAAGAGGTTTTTTGTTTGTTTGTTTTTTTAATCAATCAAGACAATACCAAGAAAAGACAGTGTTTCCATAGACACTAAGGAGGAATTTCAATACAGAAGAAGTCAGTAATTGTGTTAATTTTGGCAAACCTTTGAAACAGTCTAAGTCAGGAAAGATGGCTAAGCATTGGGTTCCCAGCAGGGTTTCACTGTGATGAAGGCCAGGTTGGTGTACACAGAAAGAGAACTGGGTGGTAAGGAAGTCTACGCGGGCCAGCTATGATCCAGTACCAAGCTTTGTGTTTGTTCGCTTCCAGATTTCAAGCCATTTGAAGGTTGAGGTAACCATTGCCATTTTTTCACTGTCTCCATGCTTTATCTTATCATCCATAAGTGGTTTTGATAATAGTGTTAAATAATATATGTGAGGGTTGTAAAGCAGAAATGACATAATACATGAGAAATGATTAGAACATTACCTGGAACTGATAAGCACTTACTATATATATCAAAAGATAAACTCTGATGTATTTTTATGACAAGCATTCTGCTATAAGAAACACAAATGTAAAAAAAGAGTATGTAACTAATATTAAATGCACTTCCTACAGAAGAAAGTCCTATCATCTCTGCACATGTTTTGGTGGCTGTTTGCACCACATATCTGTTAACATAGACAAATCTAAAGCGCAGATACCACCAGGTGCTGGTGCTGACTCAGTGCTCTCCTGATTGGACTTGCAACATGGTACAACCATTTTAGAAGATAACATCCATTTCTCAGAGATTTCCATATGTGATTTTACCATATGACTTACTAGTCATATTTATTGCTATTTACTCCCAAAAGGTTTTTTAAAAATGTCTATTTAATCAATACTCAGAATAGCAATTTCACTCATGGTTGTGAAAATTTGGAAGCAATCAAGATGTCCATTAGTAAATAAATGGATTAAAAAGGTGTTATCTAGACAATAGAATATTATTGTGTTGTCCTGAAAAATGAGCCATTGAATCAAAAGACATGGTAGAAATTAGTGAGTATTACAAGTGTCTTAGTTAAGATTTCCATTGCTGTGATAAAACGCCATAACCAAAGGCGACTTGGAAAAGAAGGGTTCATTTTAGCTTGTGTTTCCACACCAAAGGCCATCATTGAAGGAAGTCAGGGCAGGAACCTACAGGCAATGTCTGGTGCAGAGGCCATGGAGGAATGCTGCTTGCTTACGTACTTGATCCTCAGTGCTTGCTCAGAATGCTTTCTTATAGGACCTGGGATCACCATCCAGGGGTGGAGCAGCCCACAATGAACTGGACCCTCCCACATCAATCATTCATCAAAACACTCGCTCCACACTTGCCCACAGCCCAGGCTTGTCATGCAGTTCCTCAGCTGGGGTTTCCTCTTCTAAAATGCCTCTAGTGTGTATCAAGTTGACACATAAGGAGCCAGAACACTAACTAAAATAAGCCAACATGGAAGTGCTTCTGCTCAATGGTTCTAACAGTGATTATTTAGGAAAGCAAAAGCTAGGAAGACTGTGAAAAGACTAGTGGACGCCAAAGTTTGGGTTGGTGGGAAATGGAGGTATAGGCTGAGAAATGGAGGTTTTTAAGGTAGTCACATACTCTGTATAATACACTGAATATGTCAATTTACATTTGCCCAGAGCCACAGGGTGTAGACAGCCTAACACCAACTGTGCCCTCTGGATGATTCTGAGTATTCAGCAGATATTCAATGGTTGTGAAAACAGTTTTCCTCTCATGGGAGGAACTGATAATGGGGAGGTTGTCTCTCCATTGGGGGAGAAGTAGACAATATCCAGCATACCTCTTTATCATCACCTAAATTTAACTATGAACCTGAAACACTAAAAAAAAAAAAAAAAAAAAAAAAAAAAAGTAGACTAGTGGCTGGTCAAAGTGCTGAGAACAAGTAATTGTTGAATATTTGGCAATTAACAGGATACTTATAGCATTCCTCTAAGGCTAAGGGAGCGACTGAGAGAGGGTTAAAAGATGTGAGCATCAGACACAGAGGGGAAGGCTGGGAAGGCTGTCTTCTTACACTCCTTCAGTTCAGTGGGTCATGAAACAAAATGAGAAGAAGGTGAGAAAGGGACAGTCAGGAAGAGAGATTCTGACCTGGGTGGGAGGGGTATGAGAGGGTCTGAGAGTGAGGCAAGGCAGAATGTGAGGTCTAAATGGGCGAAATTAGCAAAGACTTAATTTAATTGATAAAAAAAACTTTAAAAAATAATCTCAGTGCTTAATAAAGTAAAACTTAAAAAGCACAGTAGTTCTTATTAAATAAAAGGAGCCAGCAAAATACTGTTTTATGTTTTATTCCACAAACCAATGTTTTTAAACTTTGAAACCAAATTTTCTGCAGCTAAGTTTTGTGGTGGTATTGTGTTCCCCAAAATATTGTGTGCCTTAATAAACTTATCTGGGGTCAGAGACAGAACAGCCACAATATTAAACATGAGGATAGGCAGTGCTAGCATACGCCTTTAATCCTAGCATTCCAGAGACAGAAATCCCTCTGGATCTCTGTGAGTTCAAGGCCACTTTGGAAATTACCAGGTGTGGTGACACACGCCTTTAATCCCAGAAAGCCAGCCTTTAATCCCAGGGAGTGGTGGTAGAGAGCAGAAAGGTATATAAGGCGTGAAGAAACTCGAGGCATTTGGCCTGGGTAGGCATTTGGCCTGGAGAAGCATTTGGCCTGGTTAAGCATTCAGGCTTCTAGCAGCAGTTCAGCTGAGAGTCATTTGGATATGAGGACATAGAGGCTTCCAGTCTGAGGAAGCAAGACCAGCTGAGAAGTTTGCCAGGTGAGGTTAGCTGTGGCTCATTCTTTCTCTCTGATCTTCCAGTGTTCACTCCAATACCCGGCTCTGGGTTTGATTTTATTAATAAGAACTTTTAAGATTCATGCTACAAAGTTTCATAGTATTTCTTGCTCATAATCAACATTTACATTATTATTTTAAGTCACTTTCATGTCCGATGTTATGATACCACTTACCTTAGTTTTACTTAACCTTAATATGCTTTAAATTTTCTAAAATAAGAAATAGTAGGATGATAAAGTATACCATTATTTTATTTGCTTTCTATTTAATCAAAATGTTATGTTCCAATCATTTATCCTTCAGCATCATGAAGTGTTGAGCCTCTTTAAACATTGTGGGTTTTGGATGCTACATTACCGTGAAACTGCAATGTTTTAAGTGTGAAAGCGCGAGGCTTTCGAGTTTGATTTGGTATGGATATTTCTTGTTGGCAAACCTTCAGCTTCAAAGACATGCATGCCTATTTGTGGTTTCTTATGGCTCTGAGCCTCTTTAGGGGGGAGGCGAGATTGGCTTAATATGGCGAAAAGGATCTGTGTGGGATGCTGGCAGGTAGAAATGGAAACAGACAAGAAAAGAATGACTAAACAAAGGGTACTCCAAGGATGTCCCAAGAGGGAAAGGAGTCATCCCTTTAACTGTGTTAAACGAAATACCCATATTAGGTACAGTTCATACTTGACAAAACCGTACTTGATATTTATTTTAGCTAGATTTGCCTTGGTATTAATCCAAACTATTTAGTTTTCTATTTCTGGAACTTACTGTTCACATTGTCTTTACATTAAAAAATTTCTCCTAAGCAACCCACAGTTGTGCTACAAGAACCTTAAAAGCTCAGCTTTCCAAAATGTGCAAATCTCAGGTCCTACCTGGCCCTCCATGCCCACCTCCATAGGTAGATTTCCAGGATACTCTTTATTTTTTAAAAAAATAATTCAATAACATTATTTAGAAGCTAATGTATACAATACATTTCATAGGTTTCAGTGACTTGAGAAATGTAAAAAATTCATTCCAGGATTGCACTAAAGGATATCCAACCTAGAGTGGAGTCAACCCAAAAATAGCTACTTGAAATAATCATAATCACATCTCTGTGATTATGAGATGTGAGATCATGAGAATAAATCATATATTAGTCTAACACAAAAAAAATCAGAAAGCAATGCTAAATTCTGAAGGTAAGACTGGCCATACTAGTGGAAGCCCATGAACTGTAGACTGGTGGCTGTGGAGCCCCCATGGGACTGGACTAAGCCCTCTGGATATGGAAGATGGTTGTTTGGCTTGAACTGTTTGGGGGGCACCCAGGCAAGGGGATTGGGATCTGTCCCTGGTCTATGAGCAGACTTCTGGAACCCAGTGCCTGTGGTATGACACCTTGCACAGCCTTGGTGCAGTGGGAAGGGGCTTGGACCTGCCTAGGCTCAGTGTGCTGGGTTCTGCTGACTCCCCATGGGAGACCTCGATTTGGGGGATGTGGGTATGCGGGGTGGCTTGGGAAAGAGGGCTGAGGGGTGGGAAGAGGGAGGAGGGGGATCTGTGGATAGTATATGGAGTGAGTAGAAAGTTTCTTAATAAAGAAAAAAAGAAACAGAAACAATAGGTGAAGGAATTAAGGAACAATGATTTCAAGGTATTCATGAGGTCATAACAAGGACAGCTAGGCTAGAGTTAAAACATGGCTGGTGGGCAAGAGGATGGTGGATATGTTTGTACAACAATGAAGATAAAATCAGGAACTGTATTTTGAAAAGGTAATACTCATTAGATGTTTGTTGAGTGCTTTCAGGCACTATAGTAAATCTATTATTAAAATATCTAATTTTCCAAGTAACAATATAATGTACATTTTTATTACCATCGCATAGAAGAAAGAACTTGGCCTGGAGAGCCTAAACTCTTTCCCAGCATTACGCAGCAAGCAATCAGGGGAGCGAGGAATTGAAGTGGCTCCAGAGGATATTTTCTTAGCCAAGGAGTTTTACAGCCTCACTGACTAGACTGCTGAGCTATGCTAAGGATTTAATATTATTTTAAGTTTTCTTTATTCTTAATGCACTTTCAAAACTTGCATGTGAGGTTACTAAAACTTTGATGGGGAGAAGCAAACAACAGGATAATTTTGTTTCAACAAAATCCACGAATCGTGCATTGGTGAGAGGAGCATGGGCGTTCGATATGGAGACTGCATTTCTGGGAGTAAGAGGATGGTGGCTCACACTTAACAGTGGCTCTCAACACAGAAGAAGGTGGAGAGGTAAGAGGGTACATGGGATTGACAGTAAAAAAACAGTTGAAGAGTTTAGTGTGTAATTCCCAGATACAGTGCGTGCCTTCCATGTTAAAGGCCCTGGGTTGATAATCCATCACAAAAAGAATGAAAAGAAAAGAAAGGAGTAAAGAGGAGAGGAGAGGAGAAAGAAGGGGAGAGGAGAGCAGAAGAGAGGAGAGGAGAGTAGAAAAGAGGAGAGGAGAGAAGAGCAGAGGAGAAAAGAGGAGAGGAGAGGAGAGGAGAGGAGAAAAGAGGAGAGGAGAGGAGAGAAGAGGAGAGGAGAGGAGAGGAGAGCAGAGGAGAGCAGAGGAGAGGAGAGCAGAGGAGAGAGGAAAGTGGGAAAAGGGAAAGAAAGGGGGAAGGAGAAACATAAAAATGAAAAGAAGGAAAGAATGAAGGAAAGAAGGAATTTTTACTTCTAAATTACTTGTATAAGTAACCCTAGCTCATGTAGTTTGGAAAATATACATCTCTTACCTACAAAAGTCAATATACTGACATGCATATGAAGATTAATATTGTTTTAATAATTCATGGGGCCAAAACCCACATAAATCATGTAATCTACAAACAGCTTTATGAATCTCATCGTGAGAGTGCTGCTATTTATTCTGCATGTCCTAGTGTACGCCGTGGCTATAGACTACTGGACATGATAGTAGAAGTGAGGTTCAGTGCTTTGACAACACACTTGGGCCACACGGAAACAGTCAGATAGTAAAAGAAAAATTGAAGACTGTAGAGGCATATATGAAAATATAAGAAAGATAAATGTTCATAGAACTTGAATCTTCTCGTAGGTTACATATATTTAGCCTACAATTATGAATTTATTATCAGTTTACAAATTTGTCTATGTTACTTGAAATCTGACTTATTTTTATCCTGACTTTCTTATTTCACTAGATTGGAAGGTTCATGACAAAAAGGATATCCCGATTGATCACCTCTATATCTCTAGAATTTAGAAGAGAACTCAGTCTATGATAGGCTCTCAGTGAGGATTTATTGAAAGTCTTCATAAATCTGCCTTTTTGTCTATGTATAAACAGAACTACAGCAACTGTCTATATCCTGGAAGAACTATGAAGCTAATCACACATGTCTGTGTTTCTTTTCTTTCCCAGCTGTGGTGCTATAAATTGTAAGGCAGAAAGTCTTCAGAGATAGGGAGAGTGTTTACAAAGCAAGCATGAGGTTCTGGACTCACTGCTTAGCACCATAAAGCACAGGGCAAGAGAGCAGAGGAGGAAGAGAGGAGGGGGCACCATGCACTTTATAAGTTAGAAAAATAATAGCAGTTGGGAGACATTAGAAGAGCTAAAAGGCAGGTAGCACTAGAAAGACTGAGCTATGTAGACATAACAAACACATTAAGGTCAAGCCCAAATTCCTCATCCTTCTCAACCAGAGATACTTACATGTGTGTTACTAGTACAGGATGATCATTATTAAAATGGCTTTGGAAGCCTGAGAAGGATAATTAGAAAAAGAAATTGTCCATAAAAGCAGTGTCCAGAAATTAAAAGACTAAGATGACAGAAAAACAAAAAGAGGGTGAACATGTCAGTTGGGAGGACTCTTCCTAGAAGAACCTTCTGGTTCCCAGGCTCTATAATCTCTGTGGAAAGGAAATCTAATCTGAAGAGCTAAGAAAGCTCAGCCACATTTTAATGCTGAGGAAACAAACACTGGATCTCAGGCCCAGGAAGAAGGAAGAAGGAGGAGGATGCCTAGACCAAGCCCATGCCCTCGCACAAGACTTCTCTAGACATTCACCATAGGATGAAATGGCAGAGGTTTACTCCCCACAGCTATGAATCCAGCAGCTGATTCACTTGATGGTAATTTGCTCCTACTCCAACTGAATGCCAAACTAAATGAATTTGCCCTGCAATGAAAGATAACAGAAGCCAGAGAGTAAGTAATTTTATAGGTAGTCATCATTAAGTCAACAATTACAGAAATATCAGGAGGATGAATCAACGGAAGTGAAAACAGAAGTCATCAGAAAGGAAACCGATGTTCCTGTCTTTAAGCAGCTTTTAGAAAAACAAAATCTCTTCAAAGAAATATATGGAAAATGTTAAAGTTTCACCTATGAATTTGAGATCAATACAAAGAGACAACTGCTAAGAGAACCCTGAGAGACTGGTCAGTGGTCCAAAGTTAGAGCCAAGAGGCAGGGAAAAGCTCCAGTGTCCCAGTGCATGCTGGGCAATCTTACCCAATAATACATTTTGTAATTCAATATTGCAACAAGATGGATTCTGAGTATTTTTATCACAAATAAATGACAAATGTCTGAGATGACAACTAACCTGAGTGGAGCATTATATAATGTATAAGTAAACTAAAGAGTCACACTGTGATCCATGAGAATGTACAATTGGGAATGATTCTGGGAAGACACCAAGAGTGGATTCTGAGTTCTCACTGCAAAAGTAAAGATTGTGTAACAAATATATAACTACATATAATCATTCTATAATGTATGCATTCATCAAAGTATGGTATAGATGACAAATATGTACAGATTTAAACATGACAACTTGAATAAAGACTGCATCTGAAAAGAAAGAAATAAATGGAAACTTCAGAATTGAAAAGCCACAATAATTTCCATAAAATACTCATTAACTGAGGCTTTCATATAAACACACATGACAAAAAAGCAGGATTAGTAACCTGAAAAAATTATTCAATCACAGTAAAGGCAGGTAAGAAAATACAAGAATAAGAGATGCTGTATCATGGTGGACTGTTCTGGAGTATTGGTATCTGTGGTACCAGAAAACAAGGAGGAATAGTGGAAGAGAGATAAATACTTGTAAAGATACCAACCAGAGCTTAGGTATCCCAGCCCTATCCAGGAGAGCTATTTGCAGGTATGGCCTGCTGGGAGAAAAAGTCATTATCTTCCGTGAAGTAATCTTTTGTGAGTTAATGGTGCTCCAGTAGATAGTTCCATATTTACACCCACGAAGGCTGCCCTGGTTAAGCCCAGGATGACAGACAAAGAAAGAAAAAAAGTTGAAGAGATCTCATACTAGCAACTTAACAGCACACCTGAAAGCTCTAAAACAAAAAGAAGCAAGCACACCCAAGAGGATTAGTCATCAGGAAATAATGAAACAGGGCTGAAATCAATAACATAGATGCAAAGAGAAAAATACAAAGAATTGATGAAACAAAGAGTTGGTTCTTTGAAAAAATTAACAAGATAGACAAGCCCTTATCCAACTGATTAAAAGACAGAGAAAAATATCCAAATTGGCAAAATCAGAAATGAAAGGAGAGCATAACATCCACCAAGGAAATCTAAATTATCATTAAGTCATATTTTTAAAACTATACTCCACAAAATTGGAATATCTAAATGAAACGGACAGTTTTCTCAAGAGATACCACTTACCAAAGATAAATCAAGATCAGATAAGCAATTTAAATAGGCCTATAACCCCTGAGGAAATAGAAGCTGTCATGAAAAGTCTCCCAACCAAAAGAAGCCCAGGGACTGCAAGCTATAACAAAAAATTCTACCAGACTTTCAAAGGCAAGTTAATGTGAATATTCCTCAAATTACTCCACAAAGTAGAAACAGAAAGAATATTGACAAATTCATTTTATGAGGCCATAGTGACCCTCATACCCAAACCACAAAAAGAATCAACAAAGGAAGAGAATTACAGAACAATTACTCTTATGAACATAGATACAAAAATACTCACAAAGTGAAACCAAGAACATATTAAAAATAAAATCTTTTCATCCCAGAGATTCATGAATGGCTCAGTGTACAAAATTTAGTAAATATAATCCACCATATAAACAAACTGAAAGAAAAAGAAAACATGATCATCTCATTAGACACTGAAAAAGCCTTTGACAAAATCCAACAACCCTTCATGATAAAAGTCTTGGAGAAATCAAGTATATAAGGGACATTCCTAAAAATAATAAAAGCAATTTACAGCAAGCCAACAGCCAAGACAAAATTAAATGGAGAGAAACTCAAAGGAAATCCACTAAAATCAGTAATAATCTAATGCAGTTCACTCTCTCCATATCTATTCAATATATTACTTGAAGTTCTACCTAGAGCAATGAGACAACTGGAGGAGATCAAGGGAATACAAATTGAAAAAGAAGAAGTCAAAGTATCATCATTTTCAGTTGATATGATAGCATAAGCAATGCAAAAAATTCTACCAGGAAATCATACAGCTGATAAATACTCTCAATGAAGTGGCTGGATTCAAGATTAACTCAAAAACATCAGTAACTCCACTATATACCAATGACAAATGTACTGAAAAAGAAATCAGGTAAACAACACCCTGCACAATAGCCACAAATAATATAAAATATCTGAGAGTAACCCTAAACAAGCAAGTGAAAGACTTGTATGATAAAAATGTCAAGTCTTTGAAGAAAGAAAGTGAAGAACATATCAAAGATCAAAAGATCTCCCATGCTCAAGAATGGTAGGATTAACATAGTAGAAATGGCCATCTTACCTAAAGCAATCTACAGGTTCAGTGCAATCCCCATCAAAATTCCAACCCAGTTCTTTACAGATTATAAAAGGACAATACTCAACTTCACATGGAAAAACAAAACAAAACAAACAAACAAACAAAAAAACCTCAAGATAGTTAAAAACAACCATGTACAATAAAAGAATTTTCTGAGGTATCACCATCCCTGATTTCAAGCTGTACTACAGAGCAATTGTAATAAAAACTGCATAGCAGGCTGGGCGGTGGTGGCGCACGCCTTTAATCGCAGCACTCAGGAGGCAGAGGCAGGCAGATCTTTGTGAGTTCATGGCCAGCCTGGGCTACCACGTGAGTTCCAGGAAAGGCGCAAAGCTGCACAGAGAAACGCTGTCTCGAAAAAACCAAAAAAACCCAAACAAACAAACAAACAAAAAACAGCAACAACAACAACAACTGCATAGCATTTCCATAAAAACAGACATGTTGATCAATGGAATTGAATCTTAGACCCAGACAAAAGTCCACACACCTACAGATACCTAATTTTTGATAAAGAAGTTCAAAATGCAGAATGGAAAACAGAAAGCATCTTCATTAAATGGTGCTGGTCTAACTGGATATTTGCATGCAGAAGAATGCATGTTAATCCATATTTATCCTCCTGCACAAAACTCAAGTCCCAGTGGATCAAAGACCTCAACATAAAACCAGATATACTGAACCTGAAAGAAGAGAAAGTGGGAAGTAGCCTTGAATGCATGGGCACAGGAGACAACTTCCTAAACAGAACACTGAAAGGCCCTGGGATCAGCAATTGATAAATGGGACCTCATGAACCTAAAAAGCTTCTGTAAGGCAAAGGACACTGTCAATAAGACAAAATGACAGCCTACAGAATGGGGAAAGATTTTCACCAACTCCACCTCCAATAGAGGGATAATATATATAAATAACTAAAAAGCCAAATAATCTAATTAAAAATGGAGTACAGAGCTAAAGAGAGGATCGTCAATAGAGGAATCTCAAATGGCTGAGAAATGAAAAAATGTTTAACATCCTTAGCCATTAGGGAAATGCAAATCAAAATTACTTTGAGATTTCATTTTACACCTGTTAGAATGGCTAAGTTCAAAAACACAAGTGACAGCTCATGCTAGGGGAGGTAGAGCAAGGGGAACACTCGTCCACTGCTGGTAGCAGTGCAAACTTGTACAGTCACTATGGAAATCAATATGTTGGTTCCTTAAAACATGGGAATTGATTTACCTCAAGACCCAGCTATATCACTCTCAGGCATATACCCAAAGGATGTTCTATCCTACCACAAAGACACTTGCTCAATTATGTTTGTAGTTGCTTTATTCATAATAGCCAGAACCTGGAAATAACCGAGATGCCCCTCAGCTGAAGAATGGTAAAGAAAATGTGGTACATTTATACAAGGGAGTATTATTCAGGAGTTTAAAAAAAATGACATCATGAAATTTGCAGGCAAATGGATAGAGCTACAAAACAATCATCCTTAGTGAGGCAACCTAGACCCAGAAAGAGAAACATGGTATGTACTCACTTGTAAGTGGCTATTAGCTGCTAAGTAAAGGATTATCGTTCTACAATCCACAGACCTAGAGAAACTAAGTCACAAGAAAGGCTGTTTGAGTGACACCTGGGTCTCCCTGGGAAGGGGAAATAGATTTTTGTGTACAGAGCAGGTGGGGATGGGGTCAGGAGGGGTCAGATGGAGGAGGGATGGACAGAGAGAGAAACACAGGGAAAGATAACTGGAATTAGGGGGCATGTGTGGGGTGGGTGACGTGGAATTCTGGTGCAGTGGAAACTTCTTAGAGTCTATGAGGCTGACCCTAGCAAGGACTCCTGGTAAGAGAGGACACAGAGCCTGAACCAGCCATTTTCTGGAAATCAGGCAAGGATTTCCATGGTAGAACTGAGACATCAACTCAGCCACAAAACCTTACAGTGCCTGCATGGCCACAAACCGGAAGCCAGATGGGCCAAAGAACCAAACGTGACTGGCAAAAAAAGAAAGAAAAAGTCAATGGAATGATTCCTAATGATATTCTGCTATATTCGTGGGTCAGTGCCTAGCCCAATAGTCATCAGAGAAGTTTCTTTCTTTCTGGCAGCTGATGGAAGCAAATGCAAAGACCCATGGCCAAATATTAGGCTGATCTCGGGGAACACCATGGAAAAGGGGGAGGAAGGATTGTAGGAGTCAGAGGGGATGAGGACACCAAGAAAACACAGTCCACAGAATCAACTAAGCAGGGCCCATAGGGGTTCACAGAGCCTGAAGCAGCCATCACAGAGCCTACATGGGTCTCTGCTAGGTTCTCTGCATGTGTTATGGTTGTTTAGCTTAGGGCTTTTGTAGAATTCCTAACAGTGGGAGTCAGAGTGTCTCTGGCTCTTTTGTCTGCTCTTGGAACCCTTTCCCTCCTACTGGGCTGTTTCATCCAGTCTTGATATAAGGGTTTAAGCCTGGTCTTACTGAATCTTATTATGCCAGGTCCAGCTGATAACCTTGGGAGGCCTGCTTTTTTCTGAAGGGAAATGAAGTGGATCTGGGGGAAAGGGAAGTGGGGGAGGGATTGATGGAGAGGAGTGGAGGGAGAGGAAACTGTGGCTGGGGTGTATTGTGACAAAAGAATAAATTTTAAAAAATGAGAAAAGCAATGATTATATAAAAATATATATTTGACAACTCAAATGAGTAAAAGACATGCCAGAGCAGTATTTGAACAGGATGATGTAACAGGGGGAGTGAGGAGGTGCCGGGGCTGCTGAGTGCTCTTGCACTTTCAGTGCCAGAGTCCACATCCAATTGCTTACTGAGAAAAGCACCCCAATGAGTCTTGTTTGGTCAAGGTCATCAGGTTCAGTCACCTGTTAATAAAGTTTATTAAGGTTAGTTTAAGTCAGGAATTCAAATGTGTAAATTGAGGCAGAAGCCTTAAACTTCATGCCTTAGTTTGAAAAGTGTGTATGTACAGAGTAGATGAAGGCTACATATATTTCAGGTTGTGGCACATATGAAGCAGACTGCTATCTATGTTCATTTGAGCCTTTGGAGCAAGTACATAGCATAGCCCTCTGTAAAGTTTGAATGTGTCCACAAGAATGGGATGCCATGGTGTTTCTAAGGAATATGATAAAAAAAAATCCATATGTAGCATAAAGGACATTCTCTCTATCCTGAGGACAAGTTTTCTCTCCTATCTTCATAAAAATATGAAATGATGTAATGAGCTTCCAGTGGTAGGGAATTAGAGCAATAAGATGTATCTTTTTAGCAGTTAAATATCTGGGACTTCCTGGAACTGTTTCAGGAAGAGGGTAGAGTGATTTTAAAGTGGGTTATTTGTGCCTGTTTTTAAATAAAATGTATATAAGTAAAGACAGATTTGTTTATGTTTGAAGTGAGTTTTTTATTGAATTTTCCAAATTACTAGAAAATTATCCTTGTGATAAAAAGTGAAAGCAAAAAAAGATATTTTCAGGCAGAAATACTCAAATACATTTTTTTAATTAAACAGACCACTTCTAAAGAAGAAATGACTTGGTGGTGGAAGCATAATATCCATGAAGGAAATACTTATATCTATATTTACCTATATCTACATTATATATATATATATATATATATATAACATTCAAATTATTTTAAACATAAAACAAAGCCTTAACTCTCTTAGATCTATTGTATTATGTTTCAATTGCCATTTGTGCTTTTTATCAGATACGTTTACAGCTTGATTGTCACTTTTTTAAAGTTTACATTTATTTATTTGCTTATTTAGTATGGGTGTGTGAGGGAATTGGGGGTGGCCTGCAGATATCAAGGCAGACAGCGATCTGAAAAGAGATTAGAATGAAAACCTGATTCAGATTAACTTCATCAACCTCGAGCAGATGTCATGAAGTCTAATGCCAGGTGGTTCATTGTTGGCATATTTAAAACACAATACAATTTGGGAAAAAGTTTCCAGGCAACAATCATTCCCATTCTAGGTTTCCAGGCAACAACCATTGCAGGTGTACAATAAAGCTTAAGGTTTGACTACTTAGCAACTTCTTTACAAAGTACATGTGACCGTGAGGGGAGGTTCTATAGCTAAAAGGCCTTAGAATTTAGTGTGGTCTCTGATAGTATAGAGGTCACCAGGCTGTAAAATACAGGGGGCATCTCCCCTAAGGATTGGTTTACCTCGGAGCTAAAGATAACTGTCTAGGGAGTGAGAGTTTGGGATAAGCATTCTGAGAGATTTGGGTTAAATCTGCCTTTATTGAAAAAGATGGGTGAGGTCTACCTCCACATATACTGTTACCTCCCCAATAATGACACATAGACTTATTCTTAATTATGAAAGCATGGCCAATAGCTTAGGCTTGTTTCTAACTAGTGCTCATAACTGAAATTAACCCATTTCTATTCATCTACATGTTGCCACATGACTTGTGGGTTTTACCTCTCCTCTTGCATGTCTTGTTCTCCCTGTATTCATCTGGCCATTCTTTTCTTCTTCCCAGAGTTCTCTGTCCTAAGAAGTCCCTCCTAACCCCTTCCTGCCTAGCTAATGGCCATTCAGCTCTTCATTAAACCAATCACAATGAAACATCTTCACACAGTGTAAAGGAATACTCCACATTTCTGCTTATTGTCTTAATAAAAAGGAAAGGTTTAAATCTAACATAATAAAACTCTAAACAATAATAATTATCAGGTAAGAATTACATTCATAATGTCCAGTCCATTTGTATTTGGCATATTTGGAGAAAATACTCCATTATTTATTCTATCTTGATGATTCCAAAGCTCTATACCTAATTTACCTTATATCAAAACAAAGGAAAACTGCAACTATAATCTAGTCTTCAACTCCTTCAAAGACTCCAGAAGGATATAATATTACCTGAGAAAACAGGAAGTGCTGTGCAAATCACTTCCAAAATGATATCTTGCTGCCTGGAGAGTCACCCAAGGTTGCTCTGCAATGTTAAGGCACTCATCTTTGGCCTACAGGCCTAGAAGATCTGGCAGACTTTTCTATGAATCAAGAATTCTGAAGGACTGTCTTGCTTCAGCTTGGCAAAGCTCAGCACTCTTTTTTTTTTGTTTTGTTCTGTTTGTCCAGTTTGTCTAGCATACTGTCAGTAGTTAAGGCAAGGGCAGTTTCTTGTCCAAATGACTAGCTTTGCCATAATGAAAGCAAACTCTATATGGAGGTTCTTTGATGCCCATCATCCTTTCTGAGGTAGATTGGTGCTGCAAGGAGCAGACCTGTCTCATTGTCATGAAAGGCCTTATACTATTAAAATGTCTTGAGTGCCATATTCTGTAGCTCTCTAAAATGTTTGAGGCTCGTCTAGCTAAAATATATCTTCTCTGTTTGACCTTGAAAACATACCTAACATGGCCATATGTTTGATTGTTATGGATGACTAACTACTAACCTACATTTCTTAATAATCTCAAACAGTTTATAATAGCTTCTAAGGATAAGAAAATGTTCTTATCTTATGTTCACTACATTTTAAAATGAGCTGCATATTACAAGAAACACACCTTAAATACAAAGACAGACACTACCTAAGAATAAAAGGCTGGGAAAAGACTTTCCAATCAAATGGTCGAAAGAAACAAGCGGGTGTAGCCATCCTGATATCCAACAAAATAGACTTCAAACTAAAGTCAATCAAAAGAGATCAAGAAGGGCATTACATATTCATCACAGGAAAGATCCACCAAGAGGAAGTTTCAATTCTGAACATTTATGCCCCAAACACAAGGGCACCCACATATGTAAAAGAAGCATTACTAAAGCTTAAACCACATATAAAACCCCACACATTAATAGTGGGAGACTTCAACACCCCACTTTCACCACTGGACAGATCTCCTAAATGGAAACTTAACAAAAAAATAAAGGACTTAACTGATGTCATGACCCAAATGGACTTAATTGATATCTACAGAACATTCCATCCTAACAAAAAAGAATATACCTTCTTCTCAGCACCCCATGGAACCTTCTCCAAAATCGACCACATACTTGGCCACAAAGCAAATCTCAACAGATACAAAACAATTGGAATAGCCTCCTGTGTTCTATCAGACCACCAAGGTTTAAAGTTAGATTTCAACAACAACAAAAACCACAGAAAACCTACAATCTCATGGAAACTAAATAATGCTCAACTGAATCACCAATGGGTTAGGGAAGAAATAAAGAAAGAAATTAGAGACTTCCTAGAGATCAACGAAAATGAAGACACCACATACCCAAACCTATGGGACACTATGAAAGCAGTGCTAAGAGGGAAATTCATAGCACTAAAAGCTCACATAAAGAAGTTGGAGAAATCTCACACTAGTGACTTAACTGCACACCTGAAAGCTCTAGAACAAGAAGAAGCAAAGTCTCCCAGGAAGAATAGACGCCAGGAAATAATCAAAGTGAGAGCTGAAATCAATAAAATAGAAACAAAGAGAACAATACAAAAAATCAATGAAACAAAGAGTTGGTTCTTCGAGAAAATCAACAAGATAGACAAGCCCTTATCCAAACTAACCAAAAGACAGAGAGAGAGCATCCAGATTAACAAAATCAGAAATGAAAAGGGGGACATAACAACAGACATTGAAGAAATCCAGAGAATCATCAGGTCATACTTCAAAAACCTCTATTCCACAAAACTGGAAAATCTAAAAGAAATGGATAATTTTCTGGATAGGTACCACATACCTAAGTTAAATCAAGACCAGATAAACTATTTAAATAGTCCAATAACCCCTAAGGAAATAGAAACAGTCATTAAAAGTCTCCCAACCAAAAAAAGCCCAGGACCAGATGGTTTCAGCGCAGAATTCTACCAGATCTTCAAAGAAGAGTTAATACCATTACTCTCTAAATTGTTCCACACAGTAGAAACAGAAGGAACATTATCAAACTCCTTCTATGAGGCTACAATTATCCTGATTCCTAAACCAAACAAGGATACAACAAAGAAAGAGAACTACAGACCGATCTCCCTCATGAACATTGATACAAAAATACTCAATAAAATACTGGCAAACAGACTCCAAGAACACATCAAAACAATTATCCACCATGATCAAGTAGGCTTCATCCCAGGGATGCAAGGGTGGTTCAACATACGAAAGTCCGTCAATGTAATACACCATATAAACAAACTGAAAGAAAAAACCACATGATCATCTCACTAGATGCAGAAAAGGCATTTGACAAAATCCAACACCCCTTCATGATAAAGGTCTTGGAGCGATCAGGAATACAGGGAACATACCTCAACATAATAAAGGCAATTTACAGCAAGCCAACAGCCAACATCAAATTAAATGGAGAGAAACTCAAAGCAATTCCACTAAAATCGGGAACAAGGCAAGGCTGTCCACTCTCCCCATACTTATTCAATATAGTACTTGAAGTTCTGGCCAGAGCAATAAGACAGCACAAAGAGATTAAGGGAATACAAATGGGAAAGGAAGAAGTCAAGCTTTCCCTATTTGCAGATGACATGATAGTATACTTGAGTGACCCCAAAGATTCAACCAAGGAACTGATACAGCTTATAAACACCTTCAGCAACATAGCAGGATACAAGATCAACTCAAAAAAATCAGTGGCCCTCCTATATACAACTGACAAGCAGGCTGAGAAGGAAATCAGAGATACATCACCCTTTACAATAGCCACAAATGACATAAAATACCTTGGGGTAACACTAACCAAGCAAGTGAAGGACCTATATGACAAGAACTTCAAGTCCCTGAAAAAAGAAATTGAAGAAGATGTCAGAAAATGGAAAGATCTCCCATGCTCATGGATAGGCAGGACTAACATAGTAAAAATGGCAATTTTACCAAAAGCTATCTACAGATTCAATGCAATCCCCATCAAAATACCAACACAATTCTTCACAGACCTGGAAAGAATAATACTCAACTTCATATGGAAAAACAAAAAACCCAGGATAGCCAAAAGAATCCTGTACAATAAAACAATAAAATCACGATCCCTGACTTCAAGCTCTACTATAGAGCTACAGTAATAAAAACAGCTTGGTACTGGCATAAAAACCGACTTGTGGACCAATGGAATCGAATTGAAGACCCTGACATTAATCCACACACCTATGAACATATAATTTTTGACAAAGAAGCCAAAAGTGTACAATGGAAAAAAGAAAGCATCTTCAACAAATGGTGCTGGCATAACTGGATATCAACTTGCAGAAGGCTGCAAATAGATCCATATCTATCACCATGCACAAAACTTAAGTCCAAGTGGATCAAAGACCTCAACATAAATCCAGCTACTCTGAACCTGCTAGAAGAGAAAGTAGGAAGTAGTCTTGAACGCATTGGCATAGGAGATCGCTTCCTAGGTATAACACCAGTAGCTCAGACACTGAGACAAACAATCAATCAATGGGACCTCTTGAAACTGAAAAGCTTTTGTAGAGCAAAGGACACGGTCAACAAGGCAAAGCGACAGCCCACAGAATGGGAAAAGATCTTCACCAACCCCACATCTGACAGAGGACTGATATCCAGAATATATAAGGAACTCAAGAAATTAGACATCAAAATTCCCAACAGTCCAATTAAGAAATGGGCTATAGAACTAAACAGAGAATTCTCAGCAGAGGAAACACAAATGGCTGAAAGACATTTGAGGAATTGCTCAACATCCCTAATCATTAGGGAAATGCAAATCAAAACAACTCTGAGATACCACCTTACGCCAGTCAGATTGGCTAAGATCAAAAACACTGAA
>CABHPQ010144432.1:18566-34277 GCA_902168405.1 Peromyscus aztecus | reverse complement strand
GGCTCACACAATTCAGAGCTGCCTGCATAGGGAGGAGAGGAAATGTCAGGGATTAGCAAATGATTGGTTAAGTCTCCCTGGAGGAAGCGGCTGAGGAGCTGCACCTGGAAGGAACAGCGATGGGTGTGAGAAGCAAAGGCTGTTGAGAGAGATGAAATCTGTGGAGGCGGCTGAGACAAGCCATCGCTGTGTGTAGGATCAAGACTAGGGAAGCTTTAGAGGAAATGTCCAGAGTCCAGAGTTAAATAAATGATGCTCTTCGTGGTCACCTCTCCCACTTCCTTCCACGTGGTGCCCTCTGCACATTTATCTCTCTGCTGATGTCACCCTAAACCCAGTAGCTGAACATCACTGCATCTATCTGGTCCAGCTCCCATATTCTCAACCATCCCAGTCTCTCACCCCAAAAGCCAGTGTTTCTACTTAGAGTTTCTACTGCTGTGATGAAGCACCATGACCAAAAAGCAAGTTGAGGAGGAAAGGGTTTATTTGGCTTACACTTCCACATTGCTGTTCATCTCTAAAGGAAGTTAGGACAGGAACTCAAACAGGGCAGGAACCTGGAGGCAGGAGCTGATGCAGAGGCCATGGAGGCGTGCTGCTTACTGCCTTGCTCATGATGGCTTGTTCAGCCTGCTTTCTTATAGAACCCAAGACCACCAGCCCAGGGATGGCACCACCCACAGTGATCACTAATTGAGAAAAATGCCTTACAGCTGGATCTCGTGGAGGCATTTCCTCAGCTGAGGCTCCTTCCTCTCTGATGACTCTAGCTTGTGTCAAGTTGACACACACCACCAGCCAATACACCTACCAATACCTTGGTTTAATCCCATACGCCCTGTGATTGTTGATACTGACTGTCAACTCGACATGACCTAAAATGACCTAGGAAACAAACCTCTAGACATGCCTATGAGGGACCGTCTAGATTAGGTTCACTGAGGTGGGATGACCACCGGCCACAGCATCCCATGGGCTGGGGTCCAGAACTGAATAAAGAGGAGAAAGGGAGCTGGGACCAGCATTCATCCCTCTCTGCTTCCTGACTGCAGATGCAAAGGGACCAGTTGTCCCCGACTCCTGCCACCATCACGAGCTCTATCCTCTCATCCCCGACCTGAAATAAGCCCTTTCTCCTTTAAGTTACTTCTTGTCGGGTATTGTTATCACAGCAGAGAGAAAAGTAACTAACATAAGCCTCATTTCAGATTTGTAACCTCCAAGATGGTGAGGTAATGAATCAATCCCCATGGTGGTGAGCTACTAAGTAGCGGTAGAGAACGAAGAGGTCTATACACAACGTTCACACTTCATGCTCATCTTTACTGCCTAACAGTGGCATTTATTCAAACAAAAGAACTGGTGAAAACTGGCAGACAGACAGGAGAAGTGTGTTTGTTTGTCCTGGGGGCGGGGGTTCTTTGTTTGTTTTTTGTGTTTGTTTTTGTTTTAGCTGCAGAGTATTATACGAGGTAACTTGTTACAGAGTGCTTAGAAGTCTGTTGTAACAGCAACATCTGCTCTAAGGTAGAGAATGCTCCAGGCAGTTAACATCCTCCTAGGTTGAGATTCTGACCAGGTGTTTAAAGAGTCCTGGGTCAGAATGGACCCAGCTGAGCCTCCCTCCTTCCAGGTTCCACATCCTTCTCCATGCCTTTATCCTGGCTCCAACGGCTGCAATCTTTGCTCTACAGGAGCCTGCTGTCAAGCTGACTAATTAGGGTGGTGTAATGATCAGAAATGGGAACCGTAAAAGGAAAATTGCTGAGCGGTCAGCTGCCCATTAGAGAACTATACCTGCCATATCCATTAATAAAGGAAAGGTGGGGCTTTGCATAAATCTCCGCTCTAACATTGCCTAGTTGGTGTGTATCGGCCACGGGAGACTGAGCAGGAGGTCCTGAAACAATTCAAACCACTTTACTGGACAAGAGATACTTTGTATTCCATGAAGCAAAGCAGATTTGCTCAGCTGCCTGTCCACCAGCGGTGGGGTAGCTGAGGGTTTTGTTTTCAAGAACATGTCATCAGTTACTGGGAGGCAAACACTGAGATCAGTCTCTGCTGTGAGGAGAAAGACATTGGCTCTTCATAGGCTTCTTCTCAGAAGCCCAAATCCCACTTTAATCAAAAGAAAAACAGCTGGGAGAAAGGAAGATGGCTTAGTGGGTAAAGGTACCTGCTGCCAAGCCTGAGGACGTGAGTTCCATCCCCAGATCTCCCATAGTGGAAGGGAAGGAACGAACTGACTCCTGGGAGCTGTTCTCGGATCTCTACAAATCACACACACACACTCACACAGAGAGAGAGAGAGAGAGAGAGAGAGAGAGAGAGAGAGAGAGAAATGAATGAATGAATGAATGAATGAATGAATGAATGTAATTGGGTGGGGAAAGAAAAACTTCAGACAAATGAGGGAACGTCTATAAAGTAACTGACCAGCTCTCCTCCAGATACCGCATATACTGGCAACTGCCATAGTTTCCATTTCCTTACATAGTGCGAGAACTCTGGCTTCTGCACTGTCTCCCCGATCCCTTACCGTAAAGGGACCCCAAAATTCTCTGCCCTGGGATCTATGCAGGCAATCTTTGAGTCTCAGGAAGAAAAAAAAACAATAGCATCAATAAACATCAAGATTTGCCCCTGCATGGCTCAAGAACCAGGAGCCAGGGGCCTGGGCAAGTGCCCCCTCCTTCCTGGGCAGAACCTGGTTACGTCCCAGCCTTTAAAATCTATTTTTGTAATCACCAGAGGACCTTGCTAGAGGTGCAGTTTCGGATTCAATTAGATTTGGGGCAGGGCCCAAGAGTCATCCAAAAACTTCCTGCCCCGACTAGACCACGGTGGACTGTTTTAGAAGGAAATGTCTAGACTCACAGTTCTGAAACAGACAGCTTTTCTTCTACTGGGGACGGTTGGCAACGATTGGATGGCTGTCTCCGCTAGAAGGCAGACACTGAGGAGAGCTGTTAGGGGGAAGCCTGGGGGGCTGTTAAACCCTCAGTGATGCAAGGAATGACTGCTCGCAATAAAGACTCATCCAAATCCAAAGTATCAGCACCGAAGGTGGGAAACCTGGGGTCAGGGGTTCCCACACCTCAGTACAAGGGGGTGGCACTAGAAGACACCCCAGTCCAGATGACCTAAGGATGAGATTGTACCCTTCACCTTTGTGTGACCTTGTACACATCACTAGCACTTCTGAACCTTGATCAACAGTCTGTAGGTTAAAACGATCCAGATACGCACAGGTCCATATGGAGGATTCACCCAGGCAGCAGTGTATGCTACTGACACCCTACTGTGTGCTGATGCCACCTTAAACAGGCCACACTACACCAGTGAAACAGGAAAACCCCTTCCCTGTGCACCCTTGCTAGGCACTCGACATTTTTACATTAAATGTACTCAAGCAACATTAATGGGGCCACCTCTCCCTAAGAAATCTGTCACACACAGCATCTGCTCCAGTCACCAAGACAAGCTCCAACAAGCAAGGCAGCTGCATCAGGGAAAACGGAACCCAGAAAGCCTTCTCTGGGATGAATTACTTTCGGCTCAATATGATGTAAGGTTACAGCTCTCTGAGCTTTAAACATTAAGAGTTTCACCATGACCATTGAGCAACACCAATGGTAATACAGTCACCCAGGGTGACTGGCCAAGGCAGGAGCTGAGAGTGGCTGGACTCAGAGGCCAAGTCCTGCGAGGCAGGGAACCTGGGCACTGGCAACCCACAGTCAAATGAGAATGCCTGGAGGGCGAGACATGGGGAATGGGGTTTCTTTGTGCCAGCCACTATGCTGGGGACACAGCACAATGCTGGGTTCTGAGTGGTTGGCATGGCAGGCAACCACCAACCCCTGCCCAGGATGTGAAGGGCCAAGAGGTCCTCCCTGCTTTACCTAGAGGACAGCTGAGAAGTCCTGGCTGGTCAACACAGTAATTGGCCCAGAGCCTCCCCATGCTACTGTGGTGAATGAGCTGGCTGTGAGTTAATGCTGCTCTTAGCCAACATTCCTCATTCCGATAGCACACCTCTACAGGAGATCTGTCTGGTCTGGCTAATCTTATTCTCCCGGGAATCTCAAAACAGTGCTCAGTGCCCATTTATCGACACTCACCCGACCTCTGCCCCTCTCTGTCTGCCCCCCATTCCCTGGTGACCATGTCTAACTAGTGTGATACTCCTCCAGATCTAGGGCCAGTGAGTACTGACTTGCTACGACACTCACTGCACTGAAACACTAAGTTCAAAACACATATTAGTGTGTTTCCTATTGATCATCTAGAGATTGGTTTCTAAGGGCAAGACAGATGTGGGAATTTGCCAGGCCCTGAATAGAATCTGGGTATTGAAGGTAAAGTGTGGAAGAAACATTTACCTCCCCAAGACCACAACACTAAGAAGTAAATATTATTTAAACAAATGTTTGCAAGTGAGAAATCTATGGCTAATGGGTTTTAAGGAACTTTTTCACGAGTCACATAACTAGCCAAAGCCTAGCCAAGATGTCCTGTGATGGTTTGAATGAAAATGGCCCCCACAGACTCCTGGGGAGTGGTACTATTGGAGGTGTGGCCTTGTTGGAGGAAGTCTGTCACCGGAGGTGGGCTTTGAGGTCTCAAAAGATCAAGCCAGGCCAGTGGCTGCCTGCTGATCCAGATGTAGAACTCTCAGCTACCTCTCCAGCACCACGTCTCCCTGCATGCCGCCATGCTTCCTGCCATGATGATAATGGACTAAACCTCGGGACTGTAAGCCAGCCCCAGTTAAATGCTTTCCTTTATAAGCATCACTGCAGTTATGGTCATGGTGTTCCTCTGCAGCAAAAGAAACCCTAACAAAGACATGTCCTGATTCTGAGCTCACACGCCCTACCACCTGTCTTGGGAAGAGTGACAATATCGCATCCACCCAGGAGAAGCCAACTGTTAGCCACCACGTGCCTGGCTTCCTGACAATATTTGTGCTTGGGGAGCCTGGAGGAGAGAGGCATCTCCTAAAACCTGTACCGAACGTACACACCCCTCCCCACTCCCCTCCTAGCACCCAAAGCCCTTCAGAATGTAGTTACAGAGATCACAAAAAGGCGCCGCTGCTGAGCCAGCTTGGCCTGAGTGGGAACGAAAATGGCTCAGATGTTTCTTGTGAGATGGGAGGATCAGCCCAGCCTGCTGAGACTTGGCACAGCTGGCCCTCCGTGGCCTTTCTGCCCTCTGCCTGGAATGGGGAAAGCCATGGCAGCTAAGCTGTCCAATGAAAGCACATTCAGCCTCACAACCTGGTATCTTAAATGTCAGCCCTCCTGGGTCCAATTTGCATTTTAACCACCATCTTCACATCACCACCGGGAGAGGGAGACCTGCTTGAGAGAGAAGCTGGGCTTTATCCGAGCCAGAGGAGGTTTGGGCCGCATGCATGCTTTTTTTTTTTAAATTCTTACATGAGCTTTCCCACCAAGGCTATTCCTTACTGCCTTGCAGGGCCCCCTGCCTGGGTCTTTTCTGGCAAGACAGCTTAGGCTCAGCTGGGCCTCCTCATTAGGCAAGGACTACAGACAATGGACTTCCTAAGTCCTACTCCAGTCCCACTCTCCAGTCTCGAAGGGGGTCTCTCCTGTCCTTTCTGCTGCCTCTCCACCATGGCACCACCCTCCTGCACTCCAGCATAGCCCCACAGTGCCCCAAACCTGCAGGATATCTCTCTGTGTCTCTGATCCACCTTTGACTTCTGCATCCCAGCCAGCTGCTGAGCCAGCTGTTGATCATTCCGCCTGCCACTGACTCGCTCTGGTGCCCATGTGACCACAGGTCTCACACACACACACACACACACACACACACACACACACACACACACACACACACACCACAACCCCTATGGTAAAATGAAAGTGTTTTAAGGGATTTAAGGGATTATGTGTAGCTCCCAGCTCTCTGGGATCATCTCAGGTATCATCTCTAAGTTTCGGCTTCACACCCGAGAAAGCAGCTCCTGTCCACCTCAGAAGTGGGGAATAAGAGGGTTGGTAGGGGCCCAGTGAATGATGCTCCTGTCTTCACTCAAGAGCTCAGAACTAACAAGGTGGGGGAAAAAAAGACAAAAATGAAACATCTTTTTTAAAATATGTTTTATTGTTGGGCAGTGGTAGCGCACACCTTTAATCCCAGCACTCGAGAGGCAGAGCCAGGCGGATCTCTGTGAGTTCGAGGCCAGCCTGGGCTACAGAGCGAGATCCAGGACAGGCACCAAAACTACACAGAGAAACCCTGTCTTGAAAAAAAACCAAAAAAGTAAATAAATAAAATATGTAGAAAATGGGGGGTTGGGGATTGAGTTCAGTGGTAGAGCGCTTGCCTAGCAAGCGCAAGGCCCTGGGTTCGGTCCTTAGCTCCAGAAAAGAAAAAAAGAAAGAAAGAAAATGGATTAGATTTTTGGCCAAGGGGCTTCCCAAGATACAGATGTGAAGGGTAGAGAGATTTTGGTTATTTGACTGGGGTCGGGAGTGCTTTTCATTGTTTCGACTTTTTTTTCTTTTTATAGGGGATGTCTCTAAGTAGCCCAGGCCTTGATCTAGAGATGCTCCTGCCCCAGCCACCCAAGTGCTGAGATCACAAAGAGGGACTATTCTGAGCAGCACACGGAGCTGAGGGATGAGACGTTTGTTCTCCGACGGCCACACACGGTGCTTGAAGCAGCTACGCTGGCTACAAAAGAGAGCACTGAGGCCAAAGAGACAAAGCAGTTTATCCAAGCTCGGATTAATAGGCTGCGCAGCTGGGATCTGAGCTAAATTAGTTCTGAAGCCCAGGGTCTCAGCACCAGTTTGGATGAAACTGGGGCCCAGCCAATAGGCAATCGACTTTACTGCACATGGAGGCAAAGGCATGGGACAACTCTCCCAACCAAGCGGCGACCTTTACACTTTCCAAGGAATGTCACAGTCATTATCTCATTGCATCCACTTGTCCTTTCAACCAATATTTGTTGAGCATCCCTGTGTTCTAAGCTACCTTTGAAATCCCAAGGATGCGGTAAGAAATAACACAAAGTCCCTGACCATAGACACTTTTATACTAATAAGAAGATAGATGCCAAAAGCAGCAGCTAAGGGTAAATACATAAAAATAAACCAAGGCATAGACATAGACAGAAATAAACAGACGTAGATAAAGACATAAACAGATAGGACATAGACAGACACAGACATTAACATAGGCATCAATACAGACAGACTGGATCTATACATTGGCATGTACATCAATACAGACAGACCAGACATTGACATACACATCAATACAGACAGACAAGACAAAGACATAGACAGACAGACATAGACAATCCAATCCCCATGAGAAAAATTAAATCAGGACTGAGGGATATGAAGACATCAAGGACAGCTCCAGGTTACATACCCAGCAAAGAAAATGTGAATGTCCGGGGAAGAACATTCTAAGCAAATGAACCAGTCAATACAACACTCCAAAGGAGGAAACAGGGTGGTTGTCACGTAGAAAGAACACACTGTGGCAGGAAAAGCAGCAGAAAGAAAACGGCAGGGTCGAGATCTTAGCATCCGTGAGAGTGGTAAATATGGAGCCTTGCTAATCACAAGAAGGACTTTGGATTTTGATCTCCTCTGTGCTGAGGACCGGAGACTGTAGAATAAAGTAGGTGTTCTGATTTGATTTACATTTTTTTAATTTAACTAAGGACAAGAATGGAAGAAAAACAATCCCAGGCTAGTCATGAGGGTCTTATAGCACTGAATCTGACAGATGAGGGTAGCTTGGATCAGAGGGCAAGCATTGAAGATGTTAGTAAGTGATTGAACTGGGGATCTGTTGCAAAGGCAGCAGGCTGAAGGTCACTGTAGATGTAATCCTAAATGATCTTATTAAATAAGAAACACAGAGGCAAATGAAGAGTTAAAAGCCCAGAGATCAGAGCAGCAGCCAAGAGCTAAGACCACCTTATCTTACCACTCACTGCTGTCCTTCCCCTGAGAGAGAGACCTTCTTCCTGTGTCCTGTCTTTTTATTGCCTTTCTGTTCTGCCTTCTCATTGGCTGTAAACCCAACCACATGACTTCCTCATCATTGCCTGTCTTTACAGACCTCCAGGTCTCTATGGTTGGTACTGAGATTAAAGGTTCGGGTCACCGCTTGGCTGTGTCCTTGAACACACAGAAACTCTGCCTGACACGTGATCAGATTAAGGGTGTGTGCTATCACTATCAGACTTCTGTTTAATGGCTTGCTCTTAGCTCTGATCCCCAGGCAACTTTATTAACATACAAGTAAAATCACATTTCAGCACAAATAAAATATCACCATAGGTCACCCCAGAAGCAGGATGGGAACCCCAGAGCTCAGGATGGGAAAGGGAGCATGAATGTGTCATGAGTGCATTATCTAGTTTATGGCAATGCAGTCAGTTTTAGGAGCACCTGCCCATCCCTTGGCCAGGGATCGTTGTACTATCTGCGTGGAGCAACTCAAAATGTCCAGCTGGTCCCCAACACCAGTCACTGAGCTCTCCTTGGTTCCTCACCCCTCTCCTGGCAAGATGGCAGGGCCAGCTGCACCATCGAACGTTTACTGTGTGTTTTTCAAATGACATTTTCCCAGTAGGGAAAACACAGCATGCCACTTTGGTGCAAGATGATAGAACAAAGGAACAGCTCTCGGGGAAGCATCACGTCGCTCCCATTCAGACAGCCACACTGTACACCCCACAAAGAGGATGGTGGCTCTTCTTCCATAGTGTTCCTCAACTGTGGCATGCCAGGTGCTTGCCGGCATACCAAGAACTCTGGGATGCTGGTAGGGAGAGAGGTGCAGACTGATGAGGCCAGGGAATCCTTCATCAGAGGCTGTGGCGACATGGGAGGAGAGGATGAACCCAAGGGTGAGTAAAACAGTTCCCAGTGTGTGCCCTGACTCCATCGCAGGGGTGGTGGGGTGGAGGGAGTCTCGTAGGAGATGCAGTGGCCGGATGTGTGGGAAGAAATGAATGCAGAGTGGTGCCCACAAGTGGCAGTACAGTGCAGCCAGAGCAACAGGAGTGCAGCAGAAGGCGCAGAGAGCGTGCTGAGCCTGCGTGGGGAGCTCAGAGGTACCGACCACTGTGCGGCTGCCATGACTACCACCCCATCTCACGAGGAAGCCAGCGTTCAGAGGGCAGACTCCCAGGAGCAGGTAGAACCTATGTGTATGGCTTCCCCGGGAGGAACTATCACCCAGGTGCATAGGTGGAACCCACCACCCAAAAGCCTCTCATTCCTCTCCCAGGGAGAGCCCGATCTTGATTTCTATCTCAACAGGTTACTTATAGAGACGAGACTGATATCACCAGGTTTACCAGTATCCTGAGCCCAGAAAAATCTTTTGTCTTTTATTTTTTATTAGTATGTATTAATTATACATAACGGATTCCATTATGACATCTTCAGACATGTACATAATGTATTTTGACCATATTTACTGCCGATTGCCTTCTCTTGTTCCCGTTACTCTCTCTGGCCTCACTCCTCTTCCTCTTATTCTTTCATATCTTTTCTTATGGCTCAATGCACTTCTTTAGGGTTGCTCACAGTAGCAGGGGTGAGCGGTTATTTGCAGGTGCTTGGCCCTTACTAGGGGTTACATCACTGTAAAAAAATGCCTCTCCTCCCCTAGAAACCATTAACTGTGTGTAGATCCTCGGGGAAGGGTGGAGCCTTAGGAACTCCTCACCTCACCAACAGCATGGCGGCCAACTCAGGCTTGTATGGGCACTCACAGCTGCAGTGAGTTCAAGACCACACGGCCACGCCATGCTCTGAAATCAGCATCCCACACCATTCCCCGACTTCATCCAGCTCTTCTTCCCACCCTCACCCCGACTATGATTGTACACTGAGCCTTACGGAAGGTCATATCAATGTCTCTTTTATGGCTGAGCATCCAGTCTTGAGAAGAGGATTTTCAGTGTACTTGGTGATGGGTGGATAGGACCTCTCCAGTCTGAACTGGTCCGTAGATCAGGACAAGATTAACCCTGGTTTCTCAAACAGCATTTACCACAGCTCTTCACTTCTTACCTCATAAGTTCTGAAAATTACTAGGAAGACAAGTAACGGTCCTCTGAACCAGTACCCTTCCTAAAGTTAGCATGAGCTGAGCAAGCAGCCACCTCAAGGAGACACACACACTCCAACCCACAGATGGGGGTGCTCTTATAGTGTGTAAGTTGGGGAAGGGCCTTTAAGATGAAATACAAATGGCCAGCTGTGGTGGCACACACCTTTATCCCAGCACTCGGGACTCTGAGTTCAAGGCCAGCCTGGTCTACATAGTGAGTTCTAAGCCAGCCAAGCAGCTAAGGCTGCATAGTGAGATGCTGTCTAAAAGAAGAAGAGGAGGAAGAGGAAAAGGAGGAGAAAAAAATATGAGCTACAAATGGCAAAATCCACAATGGGTATGTTTGTAAGGGTGCTCAGGGCTCAGGCTATTTGCCAAGATAATCATGTTGGTTGAATGAACTGTGATTTCCAGAGCATAACCTACTGAAGAGCTACTGATGTAGGCATATGGGGCAGGGCAGAACTCTATCTTCAAGATAGCTAGACATGAAAAAGGTTTAGGGTTCAAGCTTTTCAATCAGAAAAACACGGGCTCAAATTGCAGCTTCCCCGTGTATTGCTGACTCATCACAATTTACTTAACCTCCCCTAAACCACAATCTCCTTTTTAGAATGAGAAGTAATATCAAATACCTCACAGAATTCAAATGAGGTTTAAAACAAAATAATGCTGTGACAGGCATACTGTAGGAGTTAGCAATATAAATGGAGTGAAAGAAATTGCAAGTCTGCCCCCTGGTGGAAAGTTAAAGCCTAGCACATTGGAGAATGAAAGACTGAAAGGTGTCATGGCCAATAGACACACGCCCATCTTGGCTGTATCCTCCTTGCTGCTTCAGAGCAGAAGGGACCGAGTATCAGTCCACATGCAACCAGGAGAAAAGCTCCAAGGCTGAGTATGCAGAAGCCACATCCAAAAGTCCATTAGGGAATGTTCAATCGGAAGGTGGTGATGCTGACTGTGAGATCCTCACAGAAACGAATAAATCTCTAACCTAAAGCAGCCACCAGAGCATCAATTAGAAACCTCTCAGGGAAACTGCTCTTTAATATAGGCTTCCTTCTGGTTCCCATTCCCATCCAGCAGCTCTGTACACACACACACACACACACACACACACACATACACACACACACACCGATAGACCTGCAACAGAAATCTCACCTTAACTGAAGTTTTTAAAACATAATTTGTGATCAAATTGACAAACACTCTTGTTTAAATTAACTCTTAGGGCTGGAGTTGGAGGCCAGCCTGGTCTACAGAGCTAGTCCTAGGACATCCAGGACTACACAAAGAAACCCTGTCTTGAAAAAATATATAATTAGAAAAACAAGAGCTCACAAGACAGAGGAGAGAGCCAATGGGGCCTGTAAACATGTAACTGAAGGTCCACGGAGAGAAAAGAGAGATCGGAGGGAGTGAAAAAAGGTCAGAGCCCTAAAGGTAAAACGCGACACTGTAAAACTTGTAGAAGACAACACAATAGGAGCATGTGACAAGGAGTTATAGAAAGATTTCTTAGATAGGAAAAAGCACCACAGTTACAGAAAGCAATTGGTAAATCAGAAGTCATCAAGTTTTAGACATCAGATCTTTGGAAGACAGTATCATCCAGAAAGTGGAATCAAGCCACAGAATAAGAGCAATTACTTAAAAAGCCCCTAAAAAAAAATGTGTCCAAAATTATATAGAGAGACCTCAAAACTCAACAAGAGAAATGCCCTTCCCGTTGAAGTGGCAAATATTTGCTACACCCAACATGGATGAATCACAGAACTATGCTGAGACAGAAATAAGTATATAATATATTGTTGCACTGTTATAAACTTAAGAGAACATGATGTAATCTGGAGCAGATCCGAGGTGAGTCACCTGAAGACTGTGGACCATGAGAGAACTCTGGGTGGTAATAGCTACGTTTATTCTCTTCATCACAGTGATGCTATCTTAGTTTGATGTCTGTTGCTGTGGTAAAATACCATGACCCAAAGCAACCTGAGGAGGAAAGGGTTCCCTCAGGAAGGGAAGTCAGGGCAGGCACTCGAGGCAGGAACCTGGAGACAGGAACTGAAGCAGAAGCCATGCAAATTATTGGCTTGTTTTTCCTGACTTGCTCAGTTTGCTTTCTTATATGCGCCAGGACCACCTGTCCAGGGTTGGCACCATCCACTGTGGAATGAGCCCTCCCACACCACTCACCAATCAAGAAAATAAAATGTTTCACAGGCTTGCCTCCAGGCCAATCTAATAGGGCATTTCACCCCACCCCACCCCCGTCAGTAGAGGTAGCCTCTTCCCAGATGACTCTAGCCCAGGTCAAGTTGACATAAAATACTAGCCAGCACACAAGTTATAGTTCAATAAAGTTTTTTTATTAACTTTATTTAATGTAGGGCCAATCTTGATGGTTCATGCCTTTAATGCCAGCACTTGGGAGGCAAAGACAAGTGGATCTCTCTGAGTTCTAGACCAGCCTTGTCTATATAGCAAGGTCCAGGCCAGCCCAGGCTACATGAGAACTTGTCTCAAAACAAAACAAAACAAAAAACCCAAAAACTAAAACTAAAATAAATAGATAATGCATGGGGGATTTTATTGGGGGGGGTATTAAAGAGGTCAGCTTGCAGGGGTGAGTGCTCTCTATCCACTATATGGATCCGGAGGATTGAACTCAGGTCATCAGACTTGGCGGCAATCACCTTTCGCCTCTACACCATCTCAAGTCATCCCCATTAAGGTTTTTTAAATAAAATTCTACTAACAGCTCTCAGTGACTGAGAGTTTGTCTTTCTGGGGTTTGCTCACTGCATCTCTGTACGGTTCTGATTTTTTTTCAGAGAAGAGATGCAGTTGCCTGAAAAGACCACATTTCCCTGTCTCCCTACGAGACAGGTGCATTCTGAGTTCTGAAGGCCAAGGGAATGTAAACAGAGGAGTCATTCTGGAAAGCCTTTCCAAACTGGACTAAGCCTGGCCCTTCCTCACATCCCCTTCTGTATGGAATGAAGGTTTGTTGACTGTAGCCCCAGCAGCCTCTTTGGACTGTGAAATGATTTTGAAAATGAAAACTAAGTGCTGCTGATGGAAACCATGGAGCCGGAGTCTCTGATGATACATCATTGTTAGCACTGGACCTCAACCCGGCCTCCAGGACTGCTGTTCTCAACCTGTGGGTCGTGACCCCGTTGGAGTCAGGTGACCCTTTCACAGGGGTCACATATCAGATATCCTGCATATCGGACATTTATATTAATTATGATTCATAACAGTAGCAAAACAGTTATAAGGTAGGAATGGAAATAATTTTTTGGTCAGGAACTGTATTAAAGGGTTGCAGCTTCAGGAAGGTCGAGAACTACTGCTTTAGGAGAAAGCAAGCAGCTTTACTTAATTCAGGGTGTCTTTGGTACTTCGTTTTCTGCTGTATGCAGCTCAACCCAGCCAACCCTGCTAAGACATCAGGTTTGGTGACAAACTGACGTGAAGCTGGTTCACAGACATCGCCTGCCACCTCACTGCCATCTCATGATTGACCTGATGGTGAGGGTTAGTGCCCATCATCAACTTGACAGACTCTAACAACACCTGGACCTCTGGGCATGCCTGCGGGGGATTAGCTGGACTACGTTAACTGGAGCAGGAAGCCCCTCCCCACTGCGGGTGGTGCAATTCCTTGACTTACATCCTGGACTGCATCAGTAGAGAAAGAGGTTTGAACAGCAGCCTGCATCTGTCGCCCTCATCTTCCTGATTGTGGACGCCCCTACCACTCCAACTTCCCCACAACTTTGCCCTTGGATGGTGAGCTAAAGTAAAGCAACAGGGGAAGAAACTGAGTACTACTTTTTGGTCTGAGCTGAACTCAATCCACTTTCAATACCACCAAGGCTAGCTGCATATTGCAGTGACCTGAACAGCAAGCCCTGGGAGCATTATACATTTATTATGCCTCTTTCACCTAACTCACGCCGCGTCATCTCATGCACTCTACTAAGCCACTAAATCGAGAAAGGTGGCGACCACATTCTCAGTTCTCAAAGAGGACTGGGGGAGCGGGTGACCCACCAGCAGTCCATACAGTCCCAAAGCCCGGGGGAAGTTACGGCCAGAGGCAGGCTCGGTGATTCAGTCGTGGAAGGCAACCACAGTGCTTCCATTTAGTGCCTGTTCTGATTGGTCTCTGAGTGCTCTGGAGTGGGAACTATGCTGGGCTGTGGTGGATGCTCAGTGAAGCAGACATGCTCCCTGCTCTCAAGGGGCTGTTCCAGGCAGAGCTGGGATGGGGTGCCTTCTGTGTGGCCAATGGCACCTCCCCACTCTCTGTTCAGAACCGCAAGAATGAAAGGACTCCAGTGTTTCCTTCTCTCTTCCTTGGATTGCAGTGATTTTTGCCTTTCCAGTCTCCTTCTGGGCAAGGGGAGCCCAATGTAATGCATGGGACATGTCCGGGAGAAACGGCATTACTGGTGTTAGGAACACTGTGGCCTGTAAGGGTCCATGTGGCTAAATATACAAGGTCCTGGCGTTCCAACCCGTCCTGCAGAGCTGATCCAACTCACCCAAACAACTTGTTAATCAGTGATCCTCTTCCTAGGTCTACAGAATCAGAGTTCTCAGAAATGTATCCCAGTGATGTTGATAAAAAATAATCACACACACACACACACACACACACACACACACACACACACACACACACACACCTGGTTCTAATAGCAGCTTGTAAAACTACTATACTAGAAACAGTTGTAGCCTTGGGTCTGGGAAGACGACCACACATGCATGAGGACCCAAGTTCAGGGTCCCAGAATCCACTAGGTGCTGCAGCACACATCCATAACCTCAATTCATGTGGGCAGGGGCATACAGGGACAGGAGGATTCCCTGGAGCTCACTGGCCAGCCTAGCCCAATGAGTGAGATCCATGCCCAGTGAGAGACCCTGTCTCAAAGAAAATAAGGTGGAGGCTGGAGGTGGTGAAGATAGGAGGCAGAGCTCTGTGAGTTTGAAATCAGCCTGGTCTACATAGTGAGACACTATCTAATAATAATAATAATAATAATAAAAGGTGGAGAGTAATTGAGAAAGACGCTTGACAACTTCTGGCCTACACACACACATACATACACTCATTCCAACACACCCATGCACACATACATCCACATTCCCTCCCCCATCTCCATCCACACAGGATTGTAGCCATGGAGACATTAAGAGAGTTAGCTTCTGTGTGCTCCAGTGGAGCTTTATATATTTTCCAAAAAGAGAGGGGGAAAGTCATATTAGTAGTTAATACTTTTAGGGGCACTTGGGTATATATGTCTTAGATACCTACAGGCAATCAAATGAGACAGTCCAACAACCAAAGCCACCCCCTCCTGCTGCCACCTGAATCATCCCACTAGATGGCAGACACACACCAGGCTTGCCACAGTTTAGGTTGGCTGTTCCTAGCAGCTGAATTCAGTTTCCCAATAATCCAGAAACACAAGCACATTCCTAGCATACTTCACAGGTCTGGTTTTTGGTTGGTTGGTTGGTTGGTTGGTTGGTTGGTTGGTTGGTTGGTTG
>CABHPQ010144432.1:0-17500 GCA_902168405.1 Peromyscus aztecus | reverse complement strand
ATTCCCTCGAGGGCACCAGGCACACAATTGTTACAGATATACATGGAGGCAAAACACCCATACACATAAAAAGAATTTAAAACAGCATCACTGCCCACTAAGGGGAGAGGGGACGCTGCGGAGAGAGGCTCCTGTTGAGAGATCTGCCACTTCCTAGATGGGATGGCTTGGTCGGTGGAAAGATGGAATCAGCAGACAGAGGGAAACTAAATCAGGACTCTCAGGAGCTGCAAAGGGCACAAGCCAATTCTGTGAAACCCCTGGTGGTACATGATGTAGGTCTTTTAAAAACAAGAATAAGTTGAGTGTGACGGCATAAGTCTTTAATCCCAGCACTCACGAGGATGGGGCGGGTGGACCTCTTTGGGCTCAGAGGCCGGCCTGATCAACATGTTGAGTTCTAGGCCAGCCAGAGCTATATAGAAGACCCTTGTCTGGGTGGTGATGGTTCAGTCCCAGCACTTGGGAGGCAGAGATGAGGCCAGCCTGGGCTACAGAGTGAGTTCCAGGAAAGGCTCCAAAGCTACACAGAGAAAACCTGTCTCAACAACAACAACAAAAAAAAAAAAAAAAAAAAAAAAAAAGGAAAAAGAAAGACCCTTGTCTGAAAAACCAGCACCACCATCAAGAATAGAAAGGCTGGAGAGATGGTTCAGCAGTTAAGAGCACTCACTGCTTTTTCAGAGGATCCAAGTTTGCATACCAGCACCCACATGGTGGCTCACAACCATCTGTAATTCAGTTCCAGATCCAACACTCACTTCTGGCCTCCTTGGGCACTGCATGCATATAGTATACCTATATACATGCAAACACTAATGCGCATGTATCTTTTAGAAAATAAATACACATGCACCTTCATTCATTTCAGCGTGAGTTATAATGAATGCCAACTTTCTTCCACTACACACCCCTCAGTTTACTCCATTTAGGTTTCGTTTTCATTTTTAATACAGAGAAGTGTGTAGGCAACTGGTCTGGGAAGGCAATAGAGGCAGAGGCCACATAAATGATAACAGAGCCGGTATTCCAAGAATCACAGCCTCCTGGAAGCCATGGCCCAGTGGTTCACGTGATAGGAAGAAGTGCAAGGCAAGTAATATTAGGAGAGCCGGAGCTCAGCTAGGGCCTGGAGTCTGCTCCACACACATCCCAGGACCAGAGGGCCTAAACACAGCAGGCTAGGCAAGCACACTTCCTCCAGAAACGCAAGCCCTCCCTCTACCACTGAATTGTCACAGCAGGCTCTGGCAGGCTGCTTCTCACCAGACACCACAAAGCAAAGAAAGCCAGGAGTTGGGTGGTTTTTGTTCGTCTTTATTTACAGCAAAGTACATAGGATGTGGTCATTATATAGCACTAACCAAGGTAGGGCAGTCAAAAGCAAAGGGAAGAGACGGCATCTTCTAGGGAAAGAACAGTCTAGGTCTCTATCTAGCCACTCACCCTCGCTCCCAAGGCAGGCCTGGGTGGGAACGCACTGCCTGAGAGCAACAGGAAGCAGCTAGAACACGTCACCTGTGCCTGGCACCATGAGAGCAGAGCAGGCCCAGAGCCAGAATCTTAAAGGGGACTTGTGCACACCAGATGCATCCATCCACTTGTGCCTTTCCCAACCCGCTCTCTTCCTGGTTCTGTCTGACACAGAGGATTCAGCAATCTGCCTGGCGGAAAGCATGAACAGCAAAGGTGGCAGCGAAGGCCAGCTGGTCCTTCCCAGAAGCACCAGCCTGTATGTACCCAGGACTGACCCTAGTCTCACCCAAAGCTGCCCATTCTTTGGAGATTCTTGGACAGGAACACGGGTTCCGCAGGCAGTGAAAGACATTTTCCCACAAGAGGCTTGCAGTCCATGTGGATGTCTCTCTGCTTTCAGCTACTCGGGGCCACACCTGACCCAGTTGCCCCCCAAGACACAGACAACCCACCTTGGATAGAGCAAGCTGGAGGCAACTTCCCCACGATCTGAGCAGCCACCGTCATAAATATTAGTTCTGAGACAGGTGACTTGGACACCCTTCTCCCCTCAAGGCCTGAATCGACCCCCTTCCCCAGGGCCTGCTCTACCCACTCTTTATCAGATTCCCATCTTTTTTCACACCAGCCTCTGGAGATCCAAAATCACAGGCCAGCAGGCGTTAGTTAGTTAGTTAGTTAGTGACATGTGAGGCTGGGCCTCGGGTTCCCCAAAGAGAAGTCACAGACCAGCAGAAGTTGCGTTAGCAAGATGAAGTGTGAGGCTAGGCCTTCCTGTGACACAAGGCTTAGAAGTTTGTCCTTAACTCTCGGGCCACAGACAGTATGTGAGCAGGGACTGGGAGGCAAGCACCATTGGGTGGCTCTGAAGCCGAGGGATGTGTGCACCCGTGATTAATGTGATACAGCGCCGTTCAGCCGTACTTCCTCTCTGAACAGCTAAAAGTCCCCAGATGACAAACCTCATGGTTTCCTAATAAATTTACCTCCAACTCTCCAACGGGATTGGAGATCCAGAACCTCAAGACTCAGACCACAGCGTTTCCTATACAAAGTTCAAGTTCAAATGCACAATTGGCCAAAAGCTGGGCAACCTCAGAGCGGCAGAGCCGCCAGCCCTTCCCTGCACCCAGCAAACACTGCTTCTAGCCAAGTCAGACGTGCTTACAATTTCCCCAGGAGGTAGGGATAAGGTAGTCCTAAAACTGTGTACAAGCTAGGAACGGACTGCTCAGAGGTCCTGGAGGCTCGCTTGGTCCCAACACCAAGGTAGATGAGGAAGCAGCTAAGTAAAGGCTCAGAGATGAGAAGAATCCATTTGCCACGGCAGTGGGGATAGACAGCCAAGGCACTAAGTGGTTTGGCACCTGGGAGCTTCAAGTAAAGTTGAGCACGCTACCCACCGAGAGGCCGAGGCTCTTGCAGACAGGAATGGGTTTCCCATGAGCACATGGAACCCCAGCAAGGCCAGGGCCCTTGTCCTTGGGATCCCAGGCCAGGTCCTAACCTACCTTTTGTCTCAGAATTACCATGAACGTGTGAAGTGGATGTGCTACAGACTGTCCCCCGGACACTTTGGGGTGTATCTGTCTTGGTGAGTGGGTGCCTTCCCCACAGGTACCGGAGCTGAACGCGCTCTGCTCCGGCAGCAGTTACCATCTTGGGAACATGCTGCAGAGCCTGCACCATGGTCTCCGGATGCCTCAGGGAAGTGGCAGAGCTCTACCGAGGACTAGGTTCGTGTCTTTTAAATAGAAAAAAAAGACGGAGTCGGAGGCAAATTTGAATCCTGATTGGGGAACTGGACGGTGCTGAACCAGTGAGGGAACCTCGGCTTGGCTGGATAATAACGGAGTAAGAACCTCAGTGGGCTCTGAGAGCCACCGAGGGAGGAGGCTCTCCAGTGTCCATGTGGAGTGACTACGCATGGGACCCACAAAGTGCAGGATGGTGACCACCACCAAGACAGTCCTTGGCTCTTCTATAGTTAGGCAGAGACTGAGGTCTCTACCTCACACCTATCCCTCCTTGTTTGGTCCCCATTTCCTCCAGCTTTCTTCACAGCATGTCAATCAACTTCCTTCAGGCAGGAGTTCCCACCAAGAGGAAGTGCTCGGGAAAGCTGAAAATCTCTACCTCGGGCATCTCTAATATAAAACCCCAGCTTAGGTACCCATGATTTAAATACTCTCCCTTAATACCTTCTAAGAGATACTTCCCGTCTCCTAGCCCCTTCCTGCCCAGCAGCCACCATAGTAACATGGTGACAGTGTAATTCAGGAAATCATCCTGATGCCACTGCTCGAGAGAATCTCAGGTGGGAGGCACAGACTGTCCTTATCTCACTGTACAGCCCCAGCTCGGAAGGGACAAAAGCTATTGTCAGCTCCCTGGGTGGAACTCCTGGGGGCATCCTGTGAACAACTGTCAGTGGTCAATACCAGATGTCCTTAACCAAAGCCCAGGCTGCAGTGAGCCACTCCATGTCCAATAGTATGACCAGGCAACCCGACCAGAGACTTGGGAGGCAGTTTCTCCTTAAACATGCCAAGGGTCACAGTCCTACCCCTCCCCCCTTCTCTCTCCTATCCTGCAGGATGAGACCCTACAAAATCTCCACCAGGAACACAGACATAAGAGGAAGGAAGGAGTCATGGAGTCACCCAGGCAGTCAGAGCCAGAGTGAGGCAAGAAGAAACGCAGACAGACTGATCTTCCTCAGTGGGTCTCTTCCCTGAGATTTGAGTTTGAGCTGAGATCACATTTAATTTCAACTCAAAAAAAGGTAAAAAAAAAAGTCAAAAGTATCTATCTATCTCTCTTGAGCTCCAGTTTCAAGGAGGGGGCACCTGTCAGGGGGGGCCTTGAGAGTTGAGTCCCATCCCTACCGAGGCCCATGGTGCTGAGAGCGAGGGACATCAACCAATCAACCACCCACTCCTGGCTGCTTCCCAGATGCCCAGAGCACAGAGCCCTGCTGAGTGGGGCTCCAGGCCCAACACCCATGCACAGGTTCCTACAGAATACTTATGGCAAACAGCTTTACAGTATTTGTACATTTACACAAAAATAGATCCTTTATATATATCTATATATATATGTATGTATGTACGTGTGTATTTATAACTGGTTACACGTTGGATTCATAATTAGGCATCACCAGTAGTAGTTGGCACAGTTTGTCACTTAAGCTCAGGGTCAAGTTCTGTTTGATTTGCTGTTTCCAAAGTACAAAAAAAGGAAAAAAAAGAAAATCAAGGCAATTCATCTCCGTGGTGTTTTCTTAAATACAGTAATTTCATAGGAGGCGTATGTACAGATGACCAAAGCCTCTCGACCCTCCTGTGTCTTGGAGCTGGGGGCTGGGATTTGGAGTCAGGGCACGGGGTCAGTGTGGCCGGCTGCTGGATTCTGAAGCCTGCCTCTTGCGGGAAGGGGTGTAGCCGTTGATATAGCCGTTGGTCTGCCGCTTGGAGAGCCCTCCATTGAGGATGTCCTGGATGTGCTGCACGATGAGGTTGATGGCCACTGTGGGGCAGAGAGCGACAGTGTGAGAGAGTGGGGAGGGCAAGGGCACGTGTGCAGGGCTGTGACACATGGTCTGCGTGCACGGAAGGGCACACGGGAACCAGAGGCAGAGACTTCCAGAGCCTCCAGCTGGGCTCACAGGACCTGCTTTGTAAAGTGTTCTAAAAAGATAGTGAGACCCCATGAATGGACATCCTGCTAGTTAGAGTCCCCACTACATAAAGCAAGCAACCCAAAAATTGTGTGGACAGACTAGAGATGGTTTTAACACCACCGATCATCTCGACGTCCCTTTTACTAAGCATCTACCAACTTCCGTCCCAAACAGGGCCACAATACAGAAAGCCATCATCCCACAGAAGGGTGAGCTGCATTAGCATCAGAAACAAACTTCATACCTCAGCCAACTGACCAGTGCTAAAGCACCAGGAAACGTGTGCCACTGCGTGCGTGCGTGCGTGCGTGCGTGCGTGCGTGCGTGCGTGCGTGCGTGCGTGCGTGCGGTGGGGAGGGGTAAATGCGTGTGAGTGTATAGGGAGGCTAAAGGAAGATGTCAATGGTGTCCTTTTCCACTGCTCTCCACCTTATCCCCTTGAGACAGAGTCTCTCACTGACCCTGGAGACAGCCAGACGGACAGACAAGCTCCAGCAATTCTGTTTCCAGTCCACACAGTACTAGGGTTACAGACACAGACCCAGCCATGGAAGGATTTTGAGATTTGGGTCTCACCATGTAGCCCTGACTAGTCTGGAGCTCACCAGTTCAGACCAGGCTAGCTTTGAACTTGGAGATCCACCTGCCTTTGCCTCTTGAGTGCTAGGATTAAAGGTGTGCATCACCATGCCTCTCTCTCAATTTTTTTTTAAAAAACATGGGTGCTAAGATCCAAACTTGGGCTCTCATGCTTGAGCAAGTGCTCTTACCCACTGAGCCACCCTCCCAGCCCCAAACAACAAAGGAATACTTTCTGGTATGATTTACAAAGACTGTGTAAGCTGATGGCCACCACCAAACAGTGGGCCTCTGCTCCTAACCACGTCAGTGTGGTAAAAACCTAACGCAGGCTGAAAGCAGCTCAACCGTGCATTCCCTGACCTTGGCTATGAGTGAGAATGCCATGCTTCTTTAAAACATACAGTGAAATGTTTGCTGCTGTGATGAACACACTTTTTAAATGGAAGAAAATGAAATAAAAGAGAATGAAACGACGAGGTCCAGTCCTATGCAACAGATGAACTCACCTACACTGAGTTCAAGGCTGTGGGTAGCCATTGCTTCCTAGATGTCCCAAACATTGAAGGACACACTAATGGAGCCATCGACTCCTTTTTCAGAAGGGCAACCCTGGTGTGATGGCACATCATTCTAAATCAGATTAGGAAGAAACTACACTGAAAGGTGGTCTTAGATACCAGGTGTCCAAGCAAGTGTCACTACTGGAGAGGCCGCTGAAGGGAGTCAGCAGCCCTTTATTTCTGCTGGAGATTCCCTGATTATGTCTGTCCCCACACATGGATATACATATATGTGACCAAGGATCTGTTCCCAAGACTAGATCTGTAGACAGAAATACTTTTCTGACTATCACAGACTACAAGACCCTGTATGGTCGGTCACACTGTGCCCAGTTATGAATGATGTGAGAAGAAGGAATTACCCACAGGAGAACACCCCACTGGTACTCACCAAGATTGTCTGCACCTCTGGGAATGATCACGTCGGCATATTTCTTTGTCTGTGGAGAGAGATATTTACAACACATTAGCAGGGGCATTCGGAGACAAACCTGAGCCCCTCTCCAATGGCAAAAGGTAAAGCCAGCCCCTGGCAGAGGGAAGAGCCAGCCAGCCCCAGCAGCAGCTTGAGCCTTTGGCTGTGATACTGTAGAAGGCACCTAAAAACAAGGAGAGGTCCAAGGAAGTACCTTCATAGCTAAAATGTGAATGTTAGAAGGGAGGAAGAGGAAGAGGAAAAGGAAAAGGAAAAGGAAAGAAGGCTTTCCCTTCTCAAAGAGGGAAAGTGGGTCTCTCACTAAGCAGTTGATTCAAAACCAATTCATAATCCAATGCTTAACTCGAATGCTTAGCCCTGATGTCTATTTTATATCCACATTATACAGCCAGCTTTTCCCTGAGTCCTTATTACTGGTGCCTAACATCTGTTTACACCAAGGACCTGCAGAGAACATGGCCTTAAAACCACACGTGCTAACTGTCTCCGACACCAGGAATACTATTAATTAGAAAAACCAAACAAAGGGCTGGAGACCAGCTCGGTGGTAGAGCTCTCTTGCCTGGTATGAGTAAGACCCTGGGTTCGACCCCCAGCACCGACAAAACAAAGCAACAGTAACTACAAATTTAAAGGGGGATCCGTTCACCTTGAGTTTTGAAGAAGCCTAAAGGGTGACACTATTCACAGACAGCTCTCGTTAAAGCCAGAAAAGGCAATCCCCTCCTGGTGACCAGCTTTACTCCATCATTACAGTATTTTACAAAGTAAATTTTTTTTTAAAGGTGAAACCATGCTCCTTTTGTGTGTCTCCCCCTCCCCCATCCATTTACTGAGATTTCATAAGCCATTCTGGAAATAAGTGTCCTGGAATGTGCCCCCAGTTTTTCATACACGCCATGAGTAGTAGTATGCCTGAGTACCCTCACCTCTCATAACTGCTGACCCAGAGTCATGCCAGCCTCAGACCCCAGACCATTCTCAGGTCCCAACTATTGAAAAATTAAATGGTCTTCCCTGAGCTAAGAGTGGACAGTGGGGTGGGCACAAACATCCCCGAAAACACTTGGCCAGAATCTTCAGCTCCTGCAGCTGAGCTAAACAGCAGAACACATCGGTAGGGTTGGTTCCCAATGGTGAAATCCCTTTGTGTTCTCAGTAAGAGACAAAAGAGTGGGAAGGTCCTCGGGTAAACAGATGGGAAGAATTCCACAGTCCCTTGGCCCTGGGAGCCCTTTCTCAGAAACCTGATCTCATAACCTAACCTTCAACAGGGCATCAGCCTCCTGACAAATTTCCTCAGGCTGACTCGAAGTCCACCAGTCCCCGACTGAAAACCAAGTCAAGCCTGGTGCAAGGCTGAAGGCCTCCTAACAGACCGAAGCAGGCATGGTGAGGATTAACTTGTCCAGGAAAGGAGAAAAAGCAGAGGTCATTGATTCTGGAGACCTTCCCAGACACCACTCTTCCCAAATGATTTCACTCAAATCCAGCCTAAGGCCCAGCTTCTCTCTCTCTCTCTCTTAATTATAAATAACGAAGGCCTGCTCTGCCGGACCTGAGCTTGCTCAAGCAGGGAGGACGTGGTGAGTCAAGATGCTCCTAAATCAAATACTTCTTCCCCAACTAAACCTTGTTCCCCATCTTCTTCCCTTCCCGCATTCCAGATCCACCCTGGGTCTGGCAGCTTCATGTCATATGCCCCATTTGGTCTCTCCCAGGGAGATGTGTTTCTCTGGCTGATTATTAGCTGAGAGCCATCCCCCTTTGGTTCTCAGAAAGCCATCTCACTGGGGAACTCAAGACGCTCTATAGGGGATACAGATGTGCCAGGAGGGAGGCAAGGGAAGAGGATCTCAGCATAGCCCAGCACTTCCCAAATCCGAAGGCCAAGAAGAGGTTTCAAATAAACCGCCTGTGGAGTGCCCTCCCTGCACTCTGACCTTCCCAAGTCTCCAGCTGGCTGAGGTCTATCTCGGGCAAGCTTCAGGTAAAGTCTGATCGCAGCCCTCCCAGGCAAGAAATGCAGGTTATGCTGGGAGATGCGCAGAACCAGGGTGACCTTTAGGGGAAGAAAGATGGCAGGACAGAACCCAGCCTGCCAACCTCTTAGGACTTCAGGATGATCACTCAAGAGAGGGGAGTAAGATTCAAGCCGGGGCGACCCCAGCAACCTACAGGCTTTTAAATCTATCCTGAGGGACTAGAGTGGCTCAGCATCCCTCTAGATGATGAGAGTTACGTGTTCTTGCTGCTCTCACAAAAGACCCAGCATGCGCACGGCAGCTAATGACCATCCCTAACTCCACTTCCAGAGGATCTCATGCCCTCTTCTGGCCTCCGTGGGCACTGCATGCATGTGGTGTACAGACGTACACAGGCAAAAAACACCTATACACATAAAATAAAAACACATACACCTTAAAAAAAAGATTAAATCATTAAATGTCAAGATGTACATTTAGCAGAAACAAAGAATACAACTCACTGGCAAGCAGAATTCCTCAAAGGCGGGCTTCACGAACGTAATGTACTGAGATAAAATCTGTTCAAGGTCCCTCCCTCTTTCACTGATGTCCCTCAATACTGTAAGAGAAGGAAAAATAACCATCAAGAACACAGCGCATGAGGTAGCACGCCAGGCTCCCGCAGGCCACCCAGCTGATTGAGAAGTCAGGACTGCTTAGAGACTTGCCCTAGGATGGATCAGCCACAGATTCAGAAAAAACAAGTTATGTAAGTCTCAATACCATCAAATTCTACGACAGTGTGTCCCCTAACATAAAAGGCTGCCTGGCCAAGACTAGCAGCTTTCTTGTTTCAAGCAAACAAAATCTCAACATGAACCAGAAAAGCTCAGGGCATCCCCGAAGAGCCGTGACAACAGGAAGCAGTGGCGCCAGGCTGCAGAATGCTCGCCTGTGTTCCCAAGTCCAGGGACCCACTGCTGTGGGGTCAGCCAATCACCCCTCACCCACCCTCTCCTAGGTGGGAATCCCAGTGGTGGGGAAGCTCTTTTCTGCTCACCTGGGGCACAGAAGTTTGCAAATAGAACATTAGTTAGTGAGAAAACCACGCTCTCGGGGATAGTGAGCCAAAGCGAGGAGGAAGCCAAGGTGGATCCAGATTTACCATCTATCATCCACCATCTTCCCGTGGTACCTTCTAGAAAGGGACCTGCAGCAAACATTTTTTAAAATCTAGTTTTAAGGGCCAGGGCATCGGGATTCTGTCACTGTGTCCTGACCTCCCTAAGCCTCAGTTTCCCTTGAAGTAGTGAGCTAGGAAGGAGGTGCTGTCAACCAACACAGCCCTCTGCACGGCTGCCACTTTGAAGCTTATTACCAACCAGCTAAGTTTTCATCTATACCCCCGAGAGTACCCTATCAGGTAACAGACTCAAATCTCTGTAAACAAACACAGGGAGTTTTTGTGAATGAAATTCTGGAGAGAGCTATGCCACTAAGTATTTAACACACACACACACACACACACACACACACACACACACACACACACACACGGTCACACACGATCACACACTAGAGCGCCTGAATTCAGGAGCTTGTGCCTCCCTGGAATCAGGTGCTGCCCTTGGAGTGCTTGGTGCCGGGTCTGTTTCACAAGGCATGCTTTACAGGATGCTACCGGCTTTAGCACCCTGGAAAGTTTTGCCCTTCCCCCTATGGCACACATGTGGGCACACCCCACACACCTCCTGCCGCCTATGGACCAGACCTGGTAACTTCATCTGTTATAAGAGAAGCCACTGGGTCATGCAGGAAGCTCCAGGGCGAAGTGGCAGGGCAAGGCTGCTTGGCTCTCTCTAGCTAATGAGTATGGAGCTGAAGGAACGTGACCTAGACTTGAGTCCTGTCCCCAGAAACTCCTGCTCCTGTGACCTTAGACAAGTGACTTATCCTCTTTGAATCTTCGTTTCGTTAAACAAAAAGTAGACAAAGAACCTCCTATTTATAATTGGGGGAGGGGAGGATCTCATGCAGCCTAGCTTGATCTTGAACTTAGATATGTGCCGGAAGATGACCTTGAACTCATACTCATGCTCCAATTCCCGGGAGCTGGGATTACAGGGTGTGCCACTGTGCCCAGTTTTTATGCGGTGCTGGGAGATCAAACCTAGGGTTTTGTTCATGCTAGGCAGTCATTCTACAAGCCGAGCTACATTCCCAGCCCTGATGAAGCTATTATTTAAGAAAACAAGGGGGTACAATCTCCAGCATGGCGGCTGGTACACAATCCGGTCAACAAGCCTACCCTCCGATGGCAACTGTAGCTCTAGCCCAACCAGGGGTGGGGGCGGGGGCTCCAGGAGAGCAGAGCAGGAAGATCAGTCAATGTGAGGAAGACAAGGTGCATGGGGGGGAGGTGTGTGCACAGAGGAACCCTGCAGAACACTGGAAAGGTGTAACAAGGTCCGAGGGAGGCCAGCAGGGTACAACTGTGCAATGGATATGTTAAAAAGGGACACATGGCGAAGAAAGAAGACTCCTGTCAAAGGAATGGGGACAGGCAATAACAGCCTTCAAGGAAGTTGTCACCTTAAACGGACTAGGATGGCTCCGTGGCTAAGGGCCAGCTAGCTCACTGCATTTGAAACACCCTGCTCCTTGGATACTGCCAGGAAGCAGAATCAGGCCAAGGGCTGAGTCAGAACAAGATCTTGGCACAAACCGGAAACTCCAAAAAAAAAAAAAAATAACACCAACCCAACACCTCCACCCCATCCCAGCCTGAGCCCTACACATGTGCTGGGCAGGATGGGATCATTCCCAAAGGAGGAAGGAATGGGCAGGAAGCTGCAAGTTGGCCGGTTCCCTGCCTGGCCACACAGCCCTTCCAAATGCAGCGGTGTTCTTTCAGCTCTAAAGGCCCATGCCCCACTCTTCCTTCTCCTGATGCTAGAGCAGAGAGGGAAGCCCTCGGTAAACTCAGTCACCAAGAGTAAGGAAGGGGGTCCAGGAGGGCCTGAGCCTCCCAGGCACTGCAGGATTCCAAGGCCAACTTCTCCCTTATTGGTATGTTAGTTGTAAGCCTAGAAGTTTATGAAAGACGGTTGGGAGCATGGTACTGCATTCTCTCGGAATATTCTCCAGCCCCACTACTACTACCTACCACTGTTAGGGACTGTCCCCTGCCCTCAGCACCCTGCACTTCACCAAGCGTATGCCAAGCATGTTCTTTGTCCTACCTGGACAGAAGGAACTGGTAGAAATAAATGGCATATAGAAAAACCGCACAAATCTACCAGGAAAGTGGCTTGGCCGAAAGGTACTTGTAAAGAGACATCTGAAATGAGGAGGCAGCAGCCCGCCCAGACTACAAAGGGCCAGAGAAGACTCGGGGGCAAGGGCGAGGGGTGGGGGAGTGGGTGGGTACACATGCCTTTAATCTCAACACTTGGGAGGCAGAGGTAGGCAGATCTCTTGAGTTGAGGCCAGCCTGATCTACACAGCCAGGGCTACACAGAGAAGCCCTGTCTCAAAACCCAAGTTTCACATTACTTTAAAGATTTCCCATATTCATATAAAGACCCTCTCTCCCCACCCCAGGCCAAGAAACGGAAGGAGAATGTGCGGTTTAATCTGCACCATGCTGACCTGATTTGAGTTAGTAACCAAGACCCACTCTATTTCCAAAGACTTCACAACTGCTCCAAATCTGGCTCTAATTCCTTTTTTTGTTTGTTTGTTTTGTTTTTGTTTTTTCGAGACAGGGTTTCTCTGTGTAGCTTTGGAGCCTGTCCTGGAACTCGCTCTGTAGCCCAGGCTGGCCTTGAACTCACAGAGATCCGCCTGCCTCTGCCTCCCTAGTGCTGGGATTAAAGGCATGCGCCACCACTGCCCGGCCTCTTCTCCCTCCTTTGAGGTCTCTCTAGGATTAAGTCCTACTTGCTAGACTAGTCAGCCAGTAGAGCAGACTCCTGGCATCAGAGTCCCCAGAGGCCGGCATTGCTGCAGAGAACAAGATACCAGCCACCTACCTCTCCAAGATTCTGACCTGAGAGGCAGCAACTATCAACTAATGTGCCTGCTGGCACTGCCCCCGCGTTACCTCTCATCTATCCCTAGAGGACTAATCTCCGGATTGCCTGATAGAAAAGTAAGGTTCAAAGAGGTTAAAACACAACTTGCCCAGGGCCACACATCCATGAGCAGTGAAGCTGGACGTCACCCATTTCACCTGGCTTTGAACTTGTGTTTCTTAATAGAAGACACTGCCTCTTTAACTCGGCAGCCATCAGGGACAACTACCCACCAAGTAAGGGAAGAGCTAGGCTTGTAGGTAAGGTGGTAAGCCAGACATTGGGGCAGATGCATGGCAGTCGGGGGGTTCCATAAAGAAACACAAACCTGGGGTATGGCTAGAGCCACTGATGTCACAAGGCTAGATGGGAGACCTGCCTGCTGAGACTAACATCACGTCTCTCCTGTCTGTTCCTCACACAGTGACACCTTTGCTGCTCCCCACCTAGAGTGAAGTGTGGCTCCAAAGCGGCATGCAAACCCAGACTAGTTTCTCTCAGTTCTACTGGTTCCACTAACAGCTCTTGCCAAATATTACGTTATCAATCTGTTTACTAGAATGTCCAATAAGTCACAGATTCATCCACCGGGACCTGTTTGAAACAAGGCCTTCCTACACACCTAAGGATGACCTACCTCAACCTCCCCGGGTACGTTACAGACAGGTATAGGATACCTGTTTGTGTGATGCTGGGGATTGAACGTAGGGCTTCACAGATGCTGGGTAAGCACTCTGCCCACTGAGCTGAGCTATGTCCCCAGCCCAGGCTACTTTCTACGATCTTGTTCACTATCTCCCGTATATTCCATCCACATGGGGCTCTCGGAGCAGGGTGTTGTGTCTGTGTAGATAATAAGCATCTTCTCTAGGTGCCTGCACCACAGTCCCCCCTCACTCCTGTGACCTAACCCTTCTCCTCCTGAAAGGCTCCCAGTGGAAGCACATGGCCCAGGACCCTGCAGAGCTCAGCTCCTCACCCAGTTCTGGGGCCTCAGAGAATGCACAGGCTGGATGGACATGAGCACGGGTGCACACTCGGGAAGGCCTGCCGGGGAATGCTCCAGGGCTGGGTAGAGAGAAGGAGAGCATGCAGAAGCAGATGGTGGAACAAGACACCCGGGACTGCAGGCACAGGGCTGCCTGTCCCCAGATGCCCTACGGTTACTTCCAAGACCAAGGCATCTTTTCTTGATGCCTCATGAAAATTAAAAAAGACCTGGGCATTTCATCTTAGTGACCTCACAAGCCTTTCTTTATCTTAACAGTAAAGTGACTAATCCCTTCCTAAATGTCACTAAACATTGGGTGACAGGATGTCCTGGGGTTGGGCTACAGCTGGGCAGGGTCACAGAGCCACACAGCTGCATAAGGAGAGGTCCAGGCTTCAGACTCAGGAGGGCACATGCCTCTCACGGGTTTCCACCTATCTGCTCCCGAGGTAGCCACCACACAGGCCATCTGAAGCCTTACAGAACGCACCTCTGCGAGAGAGACGAGTGTCCGCATCTGTGTCCACAAAAAGCTTCATCTGGAACAGGTCTCGGACCTCCTGGGAGTAGAAGGCCAGGATCCCTTCAAAGAGCACCACATCCGCGGGGTAGATAGTGACCGTCTCCTCTTTCCTGCAAAACACAGATGGACTGAATGGCCAGGGAGCCGGGTGACAGCAAGGAGCAGAGCATCTGCTGGGTTGAGGTTCTGGGTTCTCTCCCTCCAAAGACCTACACAGTAGAGAGAGGAGCTAGGCCCAGAGACCTCAGGCCACCACCGCAGACAAGACGGCGTTAAGAAGGCTAAGGCAAGCTCTTCTGAACTTTTGCCTACATACAGCAGGAAAAAGGAGCAACCGTCATTCTTTAAATAAAGTAAATGGGTTGAAGAATACAGACATTCTGTCTCTAGTATCTGTGTCTAGTTTACTGTCCCTGTATACTCCATCCACATGCTGTGCTCCAAGCAGGCCAGTGTGTGTCTGTGTAGGCAATGAGCATCTTCTCTAGCTGCCTGTATGTGTGGAAGACCGTAAACGAGGCATTTTGTCTCTCCAAAAGCGGATATGATTCCTAGTTTCCCTGAAGGCATCTCCAGGAATGCTGTTGTGCCTGGCACTTCTGCAGCTTAGTAGTCTGACCTTTAAGAAGCGGTATTCGGGCCGGGCAGGGTGGCGCACGCCTTAAATCCCGGCACTTGGGAGGCAGAGGCAGGTGGATCTCTGTGAGTTCGAGGCCAGCCTGGTCTACAGAGTGAGTTCCAGGATAGGCTCCAAAGTTACACAGAGAAACCCTCACTGGAAACCACCACCACCACCACCACCCCAAAAAAATACCAGTATTCGGTTCTTATACAATTCTACCCACTCCTCCACACCTGGGGCAACTTAAGAGGAGGAAAGAAACAAACGGAAGAGGTAGGGAGGGGGAAAAGAGAAGTTCTGGAGGATGGTGAGATGAATGAGAAAGCACTGGACGGAAGTTCAGAGTTCGGTTCTCTCTCCCCCTCTTCCAAAGGCATCATCCTTATCGACAGATATCTTACTCATTTACAAGGTTGGACAGCCAAGGCAGGTCCTAATGCAAACACAACTTTTCAAAAGCCAGGTGGGTGACATGTTGCAAAATGGTCATGGGGTGGGTCTCTCACACACAGGCCTGCTTGGGGCTTCTCTCCCCCTGCCCCTTCAGTACAATCCTCAGCCTTGGGTAAGATATCTGCCCCACACCTCCGGACAGGCCCCTACGGCCCCTCACTCGGTTAACTCTGCAAAGCTTCTGACAGCCTAACTAGCAAGTGAGCTAATGTTCGCAAACTACTTTAAGTCCCTTAAGCAACAAAAGTTCTCTGTGCAAACCCTGGGAGGTCAGCAGAAGCGCCCACAGAGGAGGATGCTGTCCTCCATAAGCCCCCTCCAATTCATTAAGTCTGTATCCAAGTCTCAAGTAGGCACTACTAACTACCTCCCCCGTGCAACCTGGCTGAACCTCCTTTCCTTTCCACTCCTTTAAGCCTCCCCCCTCCCCTTCACACTATTCCACAGGTCCTCTTCTTCCTCCAGCCGTAGTCTAAGTCCTTCCCTGAACCTGGAAGGAAAGCCGTGTGTGCACTGGAGCGTCTCATCAGCTGGACACCACCACTTCCCCCTATGGCAGAAAACTCTCCTTCCTGTGCCGGTCCAGGCCACACTGCTGTGGGATGTTCTGTATGGCAAATGTGTTGCTAATAAAACACTGATTGGCCTGTGGCTAGGCAGGAAGTATAGGCGGGACTAACAGAGAGAATAAAAAGAACAGGAAGGCAGAAGGAGTCACTGCCAGCCGCCGCCAGGACAAGCAGCATGTGAAGATGCCGGTAAGCCACGAGCCATGTGGCAAGGTATAGATTTATAGAAACGGATTAATTTAAGATATAAGAACAGTTAGCAAGAAGCCTGCCACGGCCATACAGTTTGTAAGCAACATAAGTCTCTGTGTTTACTTGGTTGGGTCTGAGCGGCTGTGGGACTGGCAGGTGAAAGAGATTTATCCTGACCGTGGGCCAGGCAGAAAAACTCTAGCAACACCGCACTGCTGACAAAGACTCAGAAGATGATGAGGAAACCCCACAATGTACACAGAAGACCGTAACAGAGGGACAGAGGTGCCATGCAAACACTCTAGAGGCCGGAAGCAGGTATGGTGCCTTTTTGCACTTTTCCCATGAGCCCCAGCCCCTTCTCTGGTGGTCGGGTTTGAGACGTATTCCCTCTTACTGTCTGGCTGCCCCCTTCCAAGTCTTCACTCTCCCAGCCCCCAACAGTGAGCATAACTCCAATCCCTACAGTTAGCGTGATGCTGGGTGCTAATTTCCTGAGCCCCCACGCAGCAGGCTCTGCCCCCCACAGGAGGCACTAGTGAGGGGACGAGACAGTCCCACCCTGACCCTCTCTCCCTCTTCCTCCTCTACCCCAACCCTTGCTGCACCCTCAAGTTCTGGTTAGGAGAAGGGTACCGGCTGTGCGTGCACTGCACTAAGGGCTGAGACATGGAGAGCGGGAGAGTGGAGAGGCATGGACCAGGTTTAAAATGACAGGAACATCTGGTAAGAGAGAAACATTATGCGATCTAATTTCCTACTTGAAAAGAATTCAACTCAAGGGAGAATGGCAGAGAGTAATCAGAAGACTGAAAAGCCAGCAGGAGAAACGTTCGCAACTGCCCACGGAGAAGGACATTTACTGAACAAGGCCAGGTACAAGGAGCCACACCTGGGAACAGGCCATCTAAAAATGCAGCTTATGGCTTCGGAGTCAAGAAGCGGCATGTTAACCCGCTCTGAAGACTCACGTCTGGCCAACAAGAGTGAACGTTCCCAAACTAATCGTCAGATACGGGTAAGGAGGGTGAGCTCAGAATCTACCCATGCTCTAGGATCCCGAGGGAGGGGCTTCAGTAGAGAAGGCGAGTCTGTCTTGATTGAGATGCTGTCTGGAGAATGGGGACTAACTTTGGGGTGTGGACTTGATGGCCTCAAACCCTCACCTCTCCACACTGTCCAAGAGCAATCACAGCATGAGAGCAGAGATGCTGCTTTGTCCCTTCCCTGTCCCGCCCTGGGTCCCCCCGCCCCCCTCCATTGACATCTTCTTTAAAGAGCCAAGATTCTGGGGTGTACATCACAACAAACATGCACACCATCTGTCCCGGCTGGTTTTGTGTGTCAACTTGACACAAGCTAGAGTCAGAG
>CABHPQ010144431.1:0-10755 GCA_902168405.1 Peromyscus aztecus | reverse complement strand
CTGGGAGGTTGGCCTTTGAAGGTCACGCCTGTCCCGTGTGCTCTTTGCTCCTACCCAATCCACCATATGCTCCTATTTCTACTAATGCCCCCAAGCCTTTCCCACCACGGCAGACTGAGCACCTCCAACAGCATGAGGTGAAGTCGACCCTGTCTTTTAGGTTATTCTGTAAGGTATTTTGATCACAGTGACGCACAAGTAACTAATATACTGCCCAGGGAGAAGCCCCACGCTGGGCTGCTCACACAGCTTGACACAACCATGTCCACATCCGGTAATGAGTGAGGGGTTTTATTTCACCTGGCACAGCCAGATGCATGCTTATTTATTTCGTCCCTCTTTGGCTGTCAGTTCACTTGATGAGAAGCAGAACTGGAGCAATGGCTTCTGAAACAAAAAAAGGATTTTGTCTCAATTGCATTTGTATTCAAATGGACGAAATAAATTCCAGTGCTTTCCCGAGTATGCCAGGAGAGGGGCCCGAGTGTGCAAGGCATGCTGCTGCTGGCCCTCGGTCCCTGAGAGAGGCCCAGATGAAAAATGAGGCTCTGAACAAGCCTTGGGCAGTCAATCTGGTCAACAGGCACACAGGCATGCCACCTGGAGGGACCCTGCCATCCTCTTGCTCCTGGCTCTGTGTGTGTGTGTATGTGTGTGTAAGGCAACTTGATGATTAACTATCGAGGACCACAGCCTGGATCAGGAAGAAGAAAAAGAATAAATAAGATGTAATTTTGTTTCTGCTCGTATTGGTCTGGAAGGAGGCGGGGCTGTTTGCCATTTCTAGCAGCTAGATGTTTAGAGTGTCATCCATCAGCACTTGTGACCTTAGCTTAACCCCTTACCACAGCACCCCAGAACCCAGAGACATGGAGCTGGAGGACTCAGTACCTCAAGGCCACAGAGGACCTCACACCTGTGCATGGGAGCAGAGCCAACCTCCAGCTTGCCCTTTCTTTTGACCCGGAAACCCTATTTCCTGGCTCTGGGGTCGAGTATGTATTCTGCATGGGCAACTCTATGTGCTACCTCCTCCAGGGTGTGTGGATCCTGTCATGGATATCTGAAGCCCTTGGATTTTACTACCTCGTCTAGGTCTCTGCTGTGAGCACTCTCTGGCATAAGACAAAGCAAATACCTCAAGGAGCTGGAGGAAGGGGAGGCCTCTTCACAGATGGCTCGAAGCACTGGCTTTTCTCTCAGCTCAGTGGCCATGGGAACACCCGGAGATGGGCAGGCCAGATGACAGGTGTCTCTAACTACAGGATGTCTGCCCTTCACCCGTGTTCTCCTGCTTGTTCTTGGGGACTCCATTTAGCCCTCATTCATCACTAGAGCTCTTTTCAATGGGACCCGCCAAGTGCTAGGCTGGGGGCCAGCCAGCCATTGGCAGGAAGCTGAGCAGGCCCAACAGGCCTACCACAGTGAGTACCCCGGCCAGCCATACCTCCCCACTTGGTGGTCTAGGTCCAGAACCCACAGCTCTACCTCCCTCATGGAATCATATGGCTTTGCAACCTCAACATTCCACTCAGATACAGTCTTGTTACAAAGGAAGTCGGGAAGAATGGTACATTAATGAGGCAGACACAGGAAATGGGGACTGGGAGTTCAGTCATATTAATGTGTGGTGTCCATAGGTAATAGCCAAGGGTATGTCAAGGGTTTGTTATTAATGTGTGGTGTCCATAAGTAATAGCCAAGGGTATGCCAAGGGTTTGTTTTAGAGACTAAAGGTCTGAGGCTTGACTGGGAAGACCGGGCTGAGGGAATGAGGCATGGCAGGAGGAGGGAGGTCCCTCAAGCTCCATAAGTCAGGTTCCATTGTGTGTAGCCATACTTATTGGTTTCTGCATAGTCCACAATGCTTCTCATTGTATCTTTGACAGTTGTGATGGAGACTGTATCTTTCAAGGCCTAAAGAGTTTGTTTCCTTGTCAACCTACAGAGGAAGAGTCAGGGACATATAGTGGAAGGATGTCACTTAGCAAGAAGCCAGAGGGCTGGAGAGATGGTTCAGCAGCTAGTGAAAGGGCTGGAGTTTGAATCCCCAGATCCCAGTTAATGCCAGGTGGGCATGGCAGCGCACCTGGAATTCCAGTCCCAGGAGGCAGAGACAGGATCCCCTGAGCAAGCTGGCTAGGGGCACTAGTCATATGGGTGAGCTCTGGATTTGACTGAGATACCCTGATGTGTAAGTAAGCTCTGGGTTTGACTGGTAGACCCTGCCTTGGTGAATATGGCGGGAGAGCAATTGAGGATATTCCCTGACATCCACCTCCACATTCACCTGCACACACATGCACCTCTACACCTGTGCCCTCGTATTGAAGAAGATGATGTTGAAGATGATGGCAGAGAAGAGATGGCCAGTGTGTGTGTGTGTGTGTGTGTGTGTGTGTGTGTGTGTGTTGGGGGTGGGGGGAAGGCGAGTCTGGAGGACAGAAGTCAGTGGGGCCAGGCCTGCAGTGAGGTCACAACGTATGAGGGTCTAGGGTGTCTTTTGGCAGTGTATGTCCTTTGGGCCACGAGTGACCTTGAGGGACTCAGTTTCCTCATCTGTACAGATGTGTCGTGGAGGTGGGCAAGGCAGGAGACAGGGCACAGACTGGAGGGTTAAGTTAAAGCCGTGGGTTGAGAGAGCCTTTTAAGGGGTTTAGTTATTCTGGGAGTGAAAGGGTCATAGACAGCAGGGTTTAACCTCTGGGGTTTAACCAGTAAACCCTTCCATTTCAGGCCTAAGCCTCGGCTGTCCCATAAAACCACCAAGACTTCTTACTCTGGTGGCTTCCTGGTGCACTGTCCTCATTGCTGACTGGGAAGGCATGTTAGCAGGTGGTCATACCGCATGAGCACAGCAGAGAAAAAAAATGCTGGTGTTCAGTGTGCGTTCCCCTTTTTATAAAAGCAGCCTATGACCCTAGCGCATAGAATGGTGCTGCCCACAGTTAAGGTGGGGCCTTCCTATCTCAGTCAACCCAGGGTAGAAACTCCTTCACAGGTGTGCCTAGGGGAATGTCTCCTAATGATTCTAGATCCTGTTGAGTTGACAGTATTGATCATCACGATGATGTAGTACAACTTCACAGTTGTAGCTTGTTCTGGCCTTGGCTCTCCGATTCACGCCCAAGGAGCTGGGCCTAGAGTACAGACGAGCATAGAGGGGAAGGGAGCTGACCTAGGGAAGAGCCCTGAGGCCATGCTGCCTCTGCCATGGCTTGGGCTAACCCCGACTTTCTTTCCTTCTTACCTGCTTCCTACCCCAGAAAAAGCAACAGCTCTGCATGTCTGGGTCTTTGCCATTCTGGCTGCTCTGACCTCTGTGGCTCCTCTCTCCCTCCTGTCCTAGGATGTACCAGGCTCTGGGTCCCAAGAAGGGCTTTTGAACCTAGTTGGCTAGCCTTAGAAGGCATGGACAGTACCCAAGCACCATTCTGTGTCGTTTTCTGAGAGGTGCCTCCTTGCATCACGGGGCAAGGCTCTGGGGGTTTCATCTTTGCCTCTGTGTAACCTGAGTCCAGCCATCCCCTATGGGAGAGCCAGGCAGTCCCTAGCCTCCCGGGGTGCCACCAGGTGATTTGATTCATTGTAGTGATGCCACAGCCAGCCCGAGACCAGCCTGAGAATAAAATACACTTTAGAAGTGTGAAGTTGAGTAGCAAACTCCACTCGAGACTCTCCCATTCCCAGAGATGAGACACTTCCCATTAACAAAACACCTTCATTTTTAGAAAAACCCGTGTTCACAGCTTGCTTACTAGAGCTTGCCCCCACAAGTTATGATTTATATCTTATTACAAGGTGAAAAGAGACAAAAAAAAAAAATCTGGGGGAGAGGGGAAAGCCCAGTGACTCTTTCCGCTGAGTCCCAGGGAGTTTGATTTAAAGGGACATTGTCATCTTTAATGTTTTCATCCACAGGAATTAGAGAGTACCACCATGGTAATTTAGAAGCTGCTGATTTAGGGGCAGCCTTCGTGGGCCGGCTCTGCTGTATTTCCCTTTTTATGGTTCCAGAGAGTATTTTCTGAGAGATAATAATGTTGGGTGATATTTCTCCTTTGTCATGTGGAGGCCCGAGGAGAAAATTAAAATAGGTCCTTTCTAGGCCCCTCTCTGAGGCCGGACAGTGGCCTGGAGGACTGCCATGGGCTGGGCCAGTCACTGCACCATCTTGAGGCCTGACTGCCCCCTTGTGCCTGAAGTGGCTGTGTTGGCATCTCCCAGTCCCTGGAGAATGCCCATTCCTTTTTACTTCCGTGACTGTGCCAACCCCACCTGATCAATCGTCACAAACTCCTTCACTTCATCCCAGTAAGCCTCAGAAAGGCTGACCCTGATCTCTTCCACCTCTGTCCTAAACTCATTTGAGACTTTTGTCTCCCCTTCTCACACCACTCCTTAACGTCACAAAGACACCAAACTCCTGAAGGCACACCCTCTTTTTGGGCTCTGTCCAGATGCCCCCACCCGCCCAGCTGGCTGCTCCATTCTTCTCTGGCTCCCAGGACCCTGTACTCAGCTTTCTCCTCCCTCAGTGCTGGCATCGCTCTGTATTGTCTTTTGCAGCTGGTGCACCCCCAATTCCCTGACTTCTCTCCAGGGCCCAGTCTGGGCTGTACTCCATCCACCATCACCAACTCAATGGCCTTGTCCAATTGAATGGCTTTAAACATTGTCAAAATGCCGATGTCTTCCTTATCTGGGGTGAACAGACCTTTGGTCCCTGTCTTCCCAGGAAAAGTATCACATTATACCCTCTAGAGGTTTCTTTTCATGCAGTGACGAAATGGTTCCCCAACTGGCTTCTGGGAACCTCACCCTTCTTTCCAGAGAGCAGACCTAGTCTTAACCACATGGCTGGGTTTCCTCCTCCCCAGTCCTAGCACAAGGCTTAGGCATTCTTTTTCTGGAGGAGACTTCCATGGTCTACCATATGTAAACTTTGCTGCCTACCACCCACCCTGTCCTGCCCTCCCTCTGTGCTGTTCTCAAGGCACCCCAGTGTGGCCGCTGGAGCTGGGGCAGGAGCCTCACTGCCATGGAAGTTCCCAGGCCTGCAGAACCTCCATGGCACACATAAGCCCTGCCAGGGAGCATTCGTGTGGGTGACCTGGTGCTGATTCCGGGGGTTCAGGGGGTGATGGGGAAATCAGGAAAGCTACGACAGGAGACACTTGGACACCTCTGACTGTGCTATATGTATATATATTTAAATTGTGTGTGTGTGTGTGTGTGTGTGTGTGTGTGCTCATATGCTCACCTGCCTGCAGAGGCACAGTCCATCAAACCCCTTTGAAATAAAGGCTCTCTACAGGCATCAACGGGATGATATTTCATGTCAAATAGTATCACCAAAAAATAATGTTGTGCTAATGTGTTCTATCCCACACGTGGGATCTCAAAGCATTTTGCTAAAGGGTATTAACTGAGTTTTACAACATCATTGACACTCAGGGGAAGAACCAGTCCCTGATTAATGAATAAAAAGATAGACTAAATCAAGCAAAAAAGAGGCACATATAAGCCCCAGGACACTGGGAACACAAAGAGCACCCAAATTGGTCCTTAAGCCAATGTGTGGACTTGTGGGTGGCATGAGGCCTCTCAAGACATGTGGATGGGGGCTCTGGAGTTACCATGATCTTTTGGGTTCCACCTGGGTGACCATAGGCAAGTTCTTTAACAACTCAGTGCCTCAGTTTCCCCATCTCAAACTCGGGCTACACGCTGTTCTTTTCATAAGAATTGCCACAAAGTGAAGCAACATATTTTATTGGCTAATGCAATAAATGTTTTTAACTAGTATCAAAAGTTTTGGCTCAGCCACCAGCTGAAACCTCCTGCTCTTTGCTTGCTGGGTGTAAATCCTGTGCATCCGACTGGTCCCCAGTGCACGTATCTACTCACAGTCCACAGATGTCTAACACAGTCCCCACACGTGGGGATCCAGAAAGAGCTTGTCAAATTGGTTCTGGCCCACTATGGGTTCAGCCCCAAAGCCTGATCTAGTCCTTCACAGATTCTAGGAGCAGGTGCTGGGTTGGACTGGCCACTGTGGGACAGGATGCTGGGAGTGGGGCAGGGTAGAGTTGGGATCAACAGTCTATCCTTTGGCTAGATAGACCTCCATCCCCAAGCCACAGAAACTGCCAAATCTGAGGTGCCAAAGGGCACCCATGAAACACATGCTGCTGACCAAAGCTGTCCGAGGCACTTGAGAGTCAGAGCAGTGCGGGCAAGGGTTTGGGCTTTGAAGCCAGTCTCTTGGATTCAAGCCCTGTCCTAGAGCTTCCTAGGTCTGGAAAATGGGCAAGTCATCAAATGTATGGGGCCTCTGGGCTTCATCTGTGAAGAGGAATAGCTCCTCCCTCCTAGAGTGCTGTAAGGATTAATGAATTCACCTAGACGGGCTTAGCATCAGCTATTAATACTGGGTTATTACCTGAAATTAATGATGTGGCTTCAGAAGCCAGCTCTGCCGCATGCTGAGGACCTGAAGTGCTCAGTTTCTGAGTCATGGTGCCTCTGCACTGTGAATTGGCCCCAGGCCCTGTCCACATGGCAGATGTCCATCCTAGGGTGGGCTTTCCACTGTGGGCCCTGAACCATTTTCCTCAGTAGGCAATTTGTAGATATGGGGACAGAAACAGGCCTGCCATGTCACCACTGTCTTCTCAGGGCTAAACCCGGAGCTTGCCTGGAGCAGATTCTAGGCATGCAGGGATCCATGACAGCAAATGTCACCAGTCGCTTCAATTTAGAGCATGCATTGGCTACTTTTCTCATGGTTGTTTCTGTTACCTGGCAGAAAACAACTTCCGGGAGCAGAGGTCTCTTCTGGTTCGAGTCTGAAGGGATATAGTTCACCATGGTGGGGAAGGCGAGTTGGTGGGTGCAACTGGTGGCTGTGGCAGTGGGAACATGTGGCTGCCTGCTCGTGTCTTGATGGATCAAGAAACATCGAGAGTGGGGCTAGAAGTAGGGCTGGGCCATGACCTTTTAAGCCTGTTGCTCAACCAGACCTCGCTTCCTGGAAGTTCTACAACCTCCCCAAACAGTGCTACCAGCTGGTGATCAAGTGTTCAAACATAAGACCTTCTTTCTACATGCAAACGGCATGCTATGGTCACGTAGAAAGAAGGCCTTCTGGTTCTATGACTTTGAGGACCTTGTGAAGATTTTGGTCGTGAATGAAGCCATGATGCTGAGCCATCTGACTTCTGTGGGTGTGTCTTAGCTCACTCTGGGCATTCACTGTCCTACCGACACTAAGTGACAGGTACTTATCAAGCCATTTAGCCTGGAAGAACTCTTGGCCCCAGCATTCTCTCCCGAGGATTAGGAGCAGGGACTAGCATCCAGGAGGCCGTTCTCATGCACCAAGTGGGGGTGCTGAAGCCTGGGCTGCAGCCATTGTAATGCCACACTGTCCCTTAATGGTGGAGACTACTTCCTGCATCCTGGGCATCTCGAAGCCATTTTGCTTGCAAATATTACAGTTGGCAAGGGCCCATGGCCTTCTGAGAGACACTGTTCTTTGGTTCAGTTGGTCCAGTCCGACACAACCCATTTAGAGTGAAACTTCTCAGACTCTGAAGCTCTTTAATATTTCATCTGCCTGGCGGCCTGGCCAAGGCTGCTTACAGAGAGCCTGTGGTCTGGGAGCCAGGGATCATGGGCTTGGGCTGGGTCTCTGCCCTTCATTCCAGGCGAGATCAATCAGCTCTTCTGACTTCAAAGGTATGCAGACACAGCACAGAGGCTCACTCGGGACTCACATGGCCACACCATTCCTCACGCCTCCCCCTAGTTCCATTTAACTGAGAGGTCCTCCTTCCCCCTCAAAGCTGCCATGGCCCAGAGCTATTAATCAGCAGCTACACAGCTGCTGTGAACTCTCCCTCCGGCCCACGCCATCTCTGCTTCCCCTCCACGTGGGCTTCTTTCCAAATTCTTCCCCAGCCATGGCTGGAAGACAGGTGGGGGGGAGGGGAGGCTGCGGAGAGTCTGGCCCTGAGTATTCTGAAGTGGACATTCAGCCTCTGTAGGATGGAGAGTCGACTTGGGGGACCCAGGGGTCCCGCTCAGGCCATTCTTTTATGGTTACAGCATTTGCAGCAGAAACACACTGTCATCCTTCTCCGGTGAGAAGCAACCGTCAACTGCTCCCCTGCTAGTAAGAGCTGTCCTCCCAGAAGGGATGCTCTGTGGGGCCTTCCAACACCTCCACTGCAGCCTCATGTCTGGGACGCTGTACTCCATCACACCCTTGGCTGGAAGCAAGGGGGAGGGGAGAGGAGGAGCCAGGATGGGTGGACAGAAGTTGGCCTCTGCATGACCCAATCCACCAGGGAGCCCCCATGGCAGACATGTATTTAGGCTGGGAGCATGGGGCTTGTGATGGGCTAGTCTTGGTTGTCAAGTTGATCACGTCTGGAAACAACTAAAACCTAAGTCGATGAGCACACCTGTGAGGGATTTTCATGATTGGATCATAGGAGGTGGGGAGACCCACCCTAAGTCTGGGCCACACCTCCGATGGCTGCCCATGTAAACAGGAGAAGGAAGCTTTCACTTTTGTGTGCCCGCCCTCACGCTCATGGCTGCTTCATCTATTTTCTTGCTGAGGTATTCCTTCACTGGGGCTAGACCCTGCTTCTTCAGCATTCCAGCACAGACCGAAGACCAGCAGTTCTCCAGGAATCCTCTGGGATTTCAGTACCAGAATGGGGCTGCGGAGACACCCAGCCTGTGGACTACCAGATTCCTGCCCTTTTCATCAGTAGACAGCCATTGCTGGACTGCCTGGACCACAGCCTGTAAGCCACTCTAATAAAGCCCGTGTGTGTGTGTGTGTGTGTGTGTGTGTGTGTGTGTGTGTGTGTGTGTGTACTTTTTTCATTCTATCAGTTCTGTTCCTTTAGAAAACCCTGACTAATACAGGACTGTTGCTGAGGCCAAGACCCCCTCTGGATGTGACCACTACTGCTTTCTCAACTCCGTCTCTAGAAGACATTCCACAACTTTTCTTCCTTTCCAAACCCAGGGGCTTCATGAGGAAGTTCTGGTTACCTGTTGCCCGCCACTCATATGTCAGAATTTTCAGGTCTCATGTGTCCTTGGGGAGGGCAGGGCTGTGCCATGGCAGGCCTGGTCAGCACCTAGCAGGATGATGGGGGTCCATTTTACCTTGCGTGTGTTCTGTGCCTGGTGCTGGATGATGTGATGCAAGGAGACATGGGAACTCTGATCTCCCACAGGGATGGAACCTGCCTACTCCAGGCCCATCTGTTCACCCAGTGACTACATGGACTGGAGGCTCGCAGGGCTCTCGGCCAGGACCGGGAGTTTTCTCGATGCTGAGTTATATGACCTCTAATTCTTTGGTGCCCGTCCGATCCACTCTCACTCATTCTATCTGAGCCAGTCGTAGGCCAACTCAAACCTTACATACCTTGCCATGTGCTGAGTGTGAGCAATGTAGCTCTGAAGATGGTTATGGCAGCTGCCACCAGGCTAGGGCAAGCTTCTTGGGAGCTCCAAGGTTGTCAGCCACCACCAAGGTATCAGTGAGAGATGCCAAGTGATGGGTGCTCTGAACACACACAGAGGCAGGGGTATGACCTTTGTCTCCAAGGCCCTACTTCCCCATGTTTGAACCTATTGCCAGGTACCAGTACGTTTTCAATGCCATGGCAAAGGAGTGGCCTTTTGATGGTTAGGGCCAATACTAGAGATGGACAAGGTTAACAGTGAGTCTTTGGAAGGACAGAGGAGGTGCTGAGAAGTCATTGTTATCTATAAGCTTGGGTTTCAGAGGAAGACTTCCTACATAGAGCTGGTAACTCCAGAGAGAGTGGAGGAAACCTGAACAAGTATGCTCCTTGGGACTCCAGCTTCCCTGTGGAGCCAGGAGGCCCCCAGATTCACCAGGAAGTTGTGTGCAGTAATTGCCCACCCATCTGCCAGCCAGGATCTCTGTTATTTCTGTTGTGTGGTCCAGGAGGGATGCAGGTGACAGGTGTCTGAGGGAGCTGCTTCAGGATTGGGCAAATAGTTGAAGGCACAGGGTCCCGCTCTCCACAGTGGTGTATGCGTAAACAGCCCAGTGTGCTTGCTGTACACACAATGTGGAGGAAGGAAGGGAAGGCCCTAAAGGGTCCCGGCAGGGTGTCAAGTCTTCAGTTGCATGCCCTGTCATGGAAAAATCTGGAATTAATGACCTGGCTTTGAGCGGAACTCTGTGGCCACCAGCCTTCTTGGGCTTTGGGGGAGTGGTCTTTGTGTGGCTTATGGTGGCTAGGGAGGGTCAGCAGTAGCTGGCTGGAGGAAGATCTGCCTAGGAAGTTTCCAAAGTGTTCAGGAAGACTGTGAGCCTAGACGAGCCATACAGATAGGGGAGGTGGGGGTGGCTCAGAGCATTTCAGGCACCCTACTCATTCATCTACTGTGGATCTGGGTCCATCCCCAGCTGCAGTGATTTCCCAACAAATTACGAGGAGTTGTTCTACCCAAAACCCTTTCTGAAGAAAAAATGCCCACACCATCTGAGACTGCTCTCCAAGGCTCAGCATACCAGCTGCTGCACACCTTCCCTGGGGGCAGCTCCATACCAGGAACAGGAGGCCAAGCCAGCAGGACTGTGGCTGAGGGGCTGGGATCTATTTGTAGCCTGGAACAGAAAACCATTCCCAAGTGTCCTGTGCTAAAAAGTAGCATTCAGCCCCTTAGTGGTGGCAGCCAGACTGGCTG
>CABHPQ010144430.1:7975-44931 GCA_902168405.1 Peromyscus aztecus | reverse complement strand
CTTTAAAACACCCACCCTATCATCCCATAGTAATTTCCTGATCTCTAAGAGTATTTTAAATTAAACACACATATCTGAAGATTCATCTATGATCAAAGATGAAAGAAAACATATGATTTTGACTTTCTTCGTCTGGGTTACCTCACTCAGAATGATAGTCTCCAGCTCATCCATTTAGTTGAAAATTTCACTTTTAACATATGAATCATATTTCATTATGTAAATATGGCCCATTCCTTCCTTCATCATCAGATTGATGGATTTCTAGCATGTTTCAATTCCTTGGCTATTTATTATGCACAGAACAGGAATGAACATAAATGAGCAGCTATCTCCTCCGTAGGAATAGAATCTTTTGGATATATGCTCAGTAGTGGAACTGGCGGATTATTTGTTTTATCTTATTCTTACATTTTGAGGATTCTCCACAGTTGCATTGTGGCTGCACCAATTTGTACTTCCACCAGCAGTTAATAATTGTTTCTCTTTCCTCACACCCTCACAAACAGCTGCTGTCATTTGTTTCATTAACCTTGTCCATTTCAACTTGAGTTAGATGATATCACAAAGTAGTTTTAATTTTCATTTCCCAATATCTAAGGGTGCTGATCATTTTCTAAATGTTTTTCAGCCATTTGTATGCCATTTTTGGGGGTATTCTGTTTAGTTATATATTCCATTTTAATTGAATGATTATTTCTTTATCAGTTTTAATTGAAAAGAAAATGCATACATTAACATTCTGATTATCATTTCTTCTACCCCTGTTCAGCCCAGATATTCCACCCATTCAAACCCCAAACTGCAATCTACTCACTTCTTTCTCTCCATTTAGAAAACAAAGTATACTCAGGAAAACAAAAACCAACAATAAAAAAGAACAGAATTTTTAAAAAGGGAAAATACAAGAAATACACACACACACACACACACACACACACACACACACACACACACACCCATGCATGCTCGCATGCACACTCACAAACATATTCCATAAAAACCCATATTGGAAAACAGAATATACAAGCAAAAAGTCAGTAAGACAAAAATGCTAAAACAAATCAATATGGGACAAAAATGTCTACAAGAACACAATTGAGTTTGTCTTATATTGACCATCATTTGATGGGCATGTCCCTTAAGTGTGATTACTATACTTAGTGAGCTGCCAATGGAGAAAACATTTTTTCTCTTTAAAAGAAGATATCCATTTTAGATATTTTCTTATTTTGAGTTGGGAGATTTTGTCCAACCCCACCTCTCAGCTACGGAACCCTGTCTGTCTTGAAACTATGCAAGCTCCTTGTATGTTGCCATGATCTCTGTGGGTTCATATGTGTATCAATCCTGTAATATCTGGAGTACACTGTATATTTGGTGTCATGCATTTCCTCTGACTGTTAAAAAATCTTTCTGCCTCTCCTTCTACATGTTTCCCTGCGGATGTGTTAGATAAAGATATGCCATGTAGGACTGAATGTTCCAAGTTTCCCATTCTCTATACATTGTCCAGTTTAGGTACCCTGTGTTTATTTCCCCCAATGTTTAATTGTTTGAGTTATTTGTATAGTCTATTCAACCTTTTATCAGATGTATACTGCCTCTGCATTTAATTGATGGTGTCCTTTCTATTCAGAAACATTTCATTTTCACACGGTCCTTCAAAAAAAAGCCAGCTTTGTGTCAAGAAGTTCAAGTGTACTTCCTCCATACATTATTCTGAATATCATGTCTTATGTTGGTTTTCTTGACCCATTTGGAGTCAGGTTTTGTACATATGAAGAGATAGGGGGTTTGAAATCCTTCAGAACTTAAATTATTTTAGAACCTGAAGACATCTTAATATATTTTGGTATTTTTCTATAATAGAGGTATTAAATTTTTCAACATTAACAGATTTTTATTTTTACTCAAGATTTTGTTTTATTATAATTTTCATAAAAATTTTGATTTTTTTCTCAAAACAAATTACCAATGGAAATAACAGTGAAATAAATAAAATGCAAATTTCTGACTCTGGTTCATGAGGCATATATGCCATTTTTAGTAAGAACACATGATAGATAATTTCCTGCTTGTCACTGCACATGAAAAAATATTTCTCAAAAGATTGAATATTTTCTTGGGCAAAAAAGCAATAATTTCTGGATGATATACAAAGAATGAAGAGAACTATTGCTTAGTATTACTCATGCTTTCTTTATATATCCTTGAGTTGTTCAAGGGAAATGAGAGAATATGCACTATATCTTCATAAGTAAGAAAATGCATCTTTAATTTTTCATCTCTCATGGTTGCATGCATTCATTCCAAATACAGATATTTGCACATATAGAAATGATCTTTTGTGGACATTCACATGGAAATCTGACAGTTATCACATGTACTATGTACACAGGTCTTTCAGCTCATTAGCTTTTGTCTATTGACAGTTTTATTCTTTTTTAAGGTAAAATAAAATGTTATAATAATAATAATAATAATAATAATAATAATAATAATGTCACCACTGGTGGCTCATACAACAGAAAATTTCTGTTTCATAGTTCTGGAGGCTGAGAAACAATAAATAAATTATCAGCAGCATTGGTCTCTGTCTCCTGGATATGGAACTGGCCCTTTTATTTATTAAGGATATTTTTTATTCATTTTACATATCAACCACAGATGCCCTCTCTTCCCTCCTCCCCATCCTCCAGCCTCCCCCCAACAAATCACCTCCCTTCCCTCCTCCAACAAGATGTGGCCTCCCATGGGGCTCAGCAGAGCCTGGTACAGCCTTATTCTAACTGATGTTTGGAATACTAGGTTTTTTTTTTGTTTGTTTGTTTTTTTACAACTGGGTGTTCCTCATTATTTCTAAATTAATGTAAAGTGTACTTAATGCACATGACTGCTGGAAGATATGAAGTTAAAATAAATGCATCATTAGCATGGCATTTTGCAAGTTGTATTTCTCAAGGAACAGTTATTTAATCATTTTATGAGAATTTAGAAGTGAGAGAAAGCTTTATGGCAACTGTTTCCAACTTGTGGATCACAATACCTTTGGGGTCAAACGAACTTTTCAAAGGGTATGCATATCAGATATTTAAATTACAATTCATAACAATAGCAAAATCACAGCTTGGAAATAACAAATACATATTTTTGTGTTTGGGCGTCACCACAACATGAGGAACTGTTTTCAAGGGTTGCAGAATAAGGAAAGTTGAGAACCACTGCTCTGCGGTCAACTGCTCTATGGTTAGGACCATGTCATTTTCTAAAGATTCTTCACTTTCATCAAACTATGACAATTCCTGAAACTGTAATAATTTTGTTTCCAGAACCAAGTATATTATTTAATACACACACACACACACACACACACACACACACACACACACACACATTAAAATGTCATATAATTGGCAGCAAAATACCCCAGTGACAGTAGATACTAACAAATAAAAAGTCTAGTAACTGGAATAGATTAGTTTTTATGGAGTTTCGGCAATTGAGGTCAATATATCCTCAAACACTAAAGGCTATAGCTTATGCTCTTTTTTAACTTTCAGAATTTTAAGGTAAGACCCTTTGCTGAGAATATTATATACCTAAGTCATATACAAAGAGAAGTCAGGGTAGTAGAGACCTAGAAGCTTCATAACTACTCATAAGTTCATGTAATGCTGAGAGGTGCTATGTACCCTATATGAGGAGAAAAGCATCCATCTTAACCATTTGTCAAGCTCTACTATAATGTTTGGCCTGGCAAGATATGCCCACTGATACACTATTTACATGTTATGACTGAGTTTTAGTCCCATTAAACAAGATAAAATTCATACCTGGCACTATATTTGGGTCAAGACCCCATAGTTAGATAGGTCATAGGGCATGGGGGGGGATCTACTATTATTATTCTACTAAATGGTCATACTAGTAAAATAATTCTTAATACCTTATCCTTATATTCATGGATTATTTTGTCTCTCAATGGTTGTCAAGAGAAGGTTCTGTTTGTAGTAGATGGTGACTATCGTAGCCGATTAACATGCTGAGAATAAGACACTGCTCAATTTTCAGCCCTAAACAGAGTACATATACTTTGCCATCTAGTCCCAAGGTTCAGAAATCATGTGGAAAGAAGACAAAAAGGGTGGAAGAGTGGAAGAGCTGGAGGAGAAGGATGGCTACAAGGAAACATTTCCTTTTTGTGTGTGACACAGTAGGGCAACAGAACATATGAACTAGCAGTGGCTGTGACTACACATTGAAGACCTGTGACAGATCAAGCAAGACCAAACCCCTTAATGAAAAGTGCATTTGTACACAGAAGCCCAACTGTAGCCCAGGAGCTATTGGCTATTGTTGGCTGCCAAGAGATCCAGTTAGTTATCTCTAGGAGTGTGACCCTTGGTAAATTGGCCATGTTCCAGGGTAAGGCCACATTTCCTGGTATGTATGGGCTACACAAATTGGATTTATTATATTTTAAGAAAAAATTAAGACTGAAAGTAGGCCTATTGGCAGAGGAATAGTGAATCTCTGCCTAGTTGGAGGATGATGAATATCCCTAACTGTCATCATATAGCCTTCATCCAGTAACTGATGGAAGCAGATGCAGAGATGCACAGCCAAGCACCAGTCTGAGCTCTAGCATCCGGTCAAAGAGAGGGAAGAGGGATTATATGAGCAAGGGGGATCTAGATCATGATGGGGGAAATCTACAGAGACAACTGAACCAAGCTCGCAGGAACTCACAAACTTTAGACTCACAGCTGTGGAACCTGCATGGGACTAGGCCCTCTGCATCAAGGCTGAGCAGGGCATCCCACCATAGCTAATGGGCATCAGAAAGCCAGCTAATGCACCAGGGAAAGATCTGGATCCCACTGTCAGGGGCTCCTCAAACAGACCAAGCTATACAACTGTCTTCTGTATGCAGAGGTCCTAGTCCAGTCCCATGCAGGTTCCACAGCTGTCAGTCTAAAGTTTGTGAGTTCCTGAGAGCTTGTACCAGGCTTTGCTGATTCTATGGGAGGCCTTACCCTTTTGGACGAGGGTATGGTCAGTGGGATGGGGGAGAATGCTGTGGGGCAGAGGGGTGGGATCAGGAGGAAGAATAAGAGGAGGATCTGTGATTGGTATGTAAAATGAATAAAATTTTTAAATTAAAAAAAGAAAGGATTACATTTCTTGGACATCTCAAAGGACTAATTTATTTATGTGGAAATAATTTCAAACACAATAGAGTGAAAATTATGAACAATGCGTTATCCCATAACATTAGCAAAATAATTCTAATTAATCTCTTTTACATCTACATTTTTTTCAGTGTTAAAATTTTCTGCAACATAATTCTGAAAATTTAAACTTAATTTCTGCTAAGTAAGCTTTACAAACCATTCACACTAATTAGTCTGTTATTTCTCTCTTTATAATTTAAACACTCTTAATTGTTGATAAGGAACTTATCTTTTGCAATTCACACAATAATTCATTAATTTTCTGCTGGATAGTCTCCATTTTAAAAATGCTCAAAAATAACCTTGTGATAAAATTCCCTCTCAATATCTCTTACTAATTTAAATGGTTGAAATGTGAAACTTATTCTTGAATATATAGCTACAGTTTAAATTTTTGTTTTACATAACATATAGTTAAAATTTACTATACTTTCTGATTTATTTTTGAACTTGGTTAAAACTGAATTTTGTCATCTCAGGTAAGGGTGTTTTTGTGCTTACTTTTATCTTTTTTTCACTAATTTTTTTTAACCATTAAATTTTTGTTATTCAACATTGAAAAACATTCATTTACCATATTCATTGTTTTGTTTCTTAAATGAATAAATATAATCTATGTTGCTTTGAATTTAAATTTCTTATTATCTTTTGTTTATGTGTTTATAAATTTTTTAACAAATTATTCTATGCCATATTCAATAGCATCATTTAAAACATATTTCCTATTATTTACTATATTAATTTATTTGCTTTATTATTATTATTTCCATTTTAATTTCAAATTTCACTTTCCAAGTGATTACTGAAACTATTGATTTCTAGAAATTGATTTTTAATTTGGGTTTCAGTTTTACTTACCTTGAGATTATTGTTTTCTACTCTTTAAAATTTTATACGGTTTGTCAAGTATTTGAAATTAACAAGAATTTAATTTAATTTTTTTTATTCATTGCATAACCTCATTCCTTAACTATGCCTTTTAACATGGTTGTTGTTATAATAATAATCTCCAAAATAGAAAGAAGCTTTGTATATTTTTGTTTGGTTAAGAATTTATGTTTCATTAAGCTCATGGGTTTTAAACCAAAGCAAAGAGACATGAATACAAAAGGAGGTTTTGGGAGAAAGGACGGTAAAATTGATGGAAGGAGATTTGAGTAGATGGGGGTTACAGTAATCATTATCCTCAACATACATATATGAAATAGTGAAAGAATGATTTCAAATAAAATTAAGAAAAAAAGAGTAAATATGATAAAGCCTGAACCTAATTAGTCTTATCAATAAAAACCAGGAATCAGGTATTGGGGTAATAACCGAACAGACCAGAGAAGCAGAGGAGCAGCCGCCAATGATTTCTTATCTCTCTGGATCCTCCCTCTGAAAGGGCCAAGATCCTGTCTCAGTTCTGCCTTATCACTTCCTCTTTCTGCCTCCCAAGTGCTGGGATTAAAGGCCTGAGCCTCCAAAGTGCTGGGATTCAAAGCATGAGCCACCACTTCCCAGACTCTATGGTTAACTAGTGGCTAGTTCATCCCTCTGATCTCTAGGTCAGCTTTATTTATCAGAACACAAACAAATGATCACACAACACTATACTTTCTGTGAACTCTCATGGGTCATTTTATATTTTTAATGGTACCCTTTTATGCTATTGGACAAAAAAATTACTGTATTTATTCTATTTTAATAGTATTTTCCATTATTATTATTTCTGCCTCAATAGCAATGTCTAGCTAGTTTTGCACTTCTGTAAAATTCCTATTCATTAGATATTTTTTAAAATAATTTTTTATTAAATATTCTGATCATACATTTCTCCTTCCCCAAATCCTCACAGATCCTCTGCATTGAACTTCCCCAACTTCACATCCTGTTCAAAGAATCAAAACAGACAACAAACAAAAATCTAAAAATCAAATTTTAAATTTAAAACCTGATTTTTATTTTTATAATTAAATAAAGACTTATGAATTATTTTTATTAAATTACTCTTCATTTGTTCTTTATATATTTTTGTTTTGTTTTGTTTTTGAGATAGGGTTGTGTGTGTGTGTGTGTGTGTGTGTGTGTGTGTGTAGCACTAGCTGTCCTGGAACTAACTGTTTAGACCAGGCTGGCCTCCAACAGAGTTCTGCCTACCTATGCCTCCCAAGTACTGGGATTAAAGGCATGTGCCACCACTTGCCAGTTTTGTTTTTTATACCTTAATATTAGAATTTAAAGTAACTCTGGCTCATAAAAATGATGTGAGAATTAAAATAGTCCCCACTTTCTCTGTTCACAAGAAGTGCTAGACAAGGACATGACTGCCTTTGTGACCTTGCAATATTCTCCACAAGATTATCCTCTCTGCCTTCTGGTTTGTTATTATATTTTATCAATGTTTGAAAATCATTTTTATTGACAATTTATACTATTTATATTTGTCATATATTTTTATTATGTTTATTTCTCTCAATTTTATCTCTAAGTTGGTATCAGTACAAAATTTTATTCTTTTAAAATTTGTGATCCAAAGTTATAAAATATTACATGTAGTTGAATATATTTTAACAACATATTTGAGAATTTATTTTGAAATATGTTAAGAGTTTCAGGTTCACACTTCCTCCTTTCTCTACATGAGAATGAAAATTATGCCATTTTTTACAGATATGTGGTGGATATTAAATGAAATAATCTTAGTAAAGCAATTAGTATAATTCTGGTTATACTGTTTTAAGATATTCTATTTTGATAATAAATTATTTTATTTATAATTATTATTTATATGTAGATAAATTTGTTTCTGAAGAAGAAATGCTAAAAAAAAAAATAGTTTAGTTACACCAACCCTTTCTTGTATCCACAGAACCAAGTTTTCAGATTCTTGCTGAGGAATTCCTCTAACTTTGTTTATTTGTATTGTTACTAAAAGCAGCCAGGTAGTAGGTACCTGGAGGTAGAGAGTGGATTGAGTCTCAATTTCTGTCCTCTGTCCAGTACTACTTTAAACAAATGTATCATCTAAATTCACTTGTCATTTCAACTACACTAATTCAAGGTTTTTAATCATATGAAAAAGAAAATAATTTCAAGTCTGTGATTTGGAACACGGTGGCTATGGGTCCTAGGTCATTTCTGCAGTTGCTATTATCTCACTTAGGAGCTAAGATGGCATTCTTTTTAAATTTATAATTGCTTTTCAAAGCCTCTTTTTATCTCATTTGGATACCATTGACTTCTCTCTGTCACACAGAATTGATGTTCCAGGATCATCTTCAAACTCATGAAGCTGCACTTCATTTTCAGCTAATTTACTTTAGTTTCAATTTTCAGTCTATGGGGTCTTCCACTAGTAAATTCCTTCATGTCTTTTTAGCTATGTAAAGTAAACTGTATCCAAACACTAACCCAGAAATTGGTACTTTAAAATTTCCAATTGTAGATGTTAAACAGCCTCTAAGTTTTCCATGGTAAAAATTGCTGAGGCACTGAAATGAAATTTGACAGAGTCTACATCTGCTTTAGAATTATTCTGATTGGCATTAAACTTTTTGATAAAAGTAGTTTTTGAAATATTGAGAAACAAATAAGATAAGATTCTTGGGGAGTTTAGGCAGCTGTTAAAATCCACAGACTTCAGAATTTGTCAGGTCTCTGACATAATAGCAATTCAATATCTTGTATTAATCATTTCAGTGCTTCATCCCTTAAGTAGAAGCCAATAAGTTCGCTGATGATTTTTGTAACAATTTTGAATTAGATGACTCCTATAGTGTGTTTATCAAGTGCTGTCACATATCAAAGGCACAATAAACAGGAATTATTATTGTTATCTTACCCTTGCTCCATCACTCAGTCAATGAAAGTGCTCTTTTTAGGGATCGTGTTAGCAGGTTGAGGTATACTATCAGCCCCAATATAGAGTACCCAGGGATTCCACATTAAATTATGTGGCACTTTTCATAAATAGCATGCATATCTAAATATCACTCAGTAAGCAAGAGCAGTATTTGTTAGCTCACTGTAAGAAGCAGCAAAGTAAGATATGCATAGCAAGTGGTAACTTAATGTATAAGGAAGAATTGTCTCTATAATACAATATTGTCACATTTTACCTTATTGTCTTGTTTGGGACTATTTTCTAAAGTTCCTAAAGATTAAGCATAAATGGAAGAACATTCTGGAAAATAATAATGTATAGAAAAAAGGGACTTGATGAAAAAGAAATATGAAAAATGTTAAAAACAATAAAGCTGAGTTATAGGCAAAAATATAATGTATAAAGGGTTATCTTTCAGTAAATACTATGCTCCTTTCTTTTTTAGCTAGATTGGAAGAGAAAGGTGATTTACTGCAGCTTAGATTGTTCAAGCTAGCGTGTAAGGGGAATGTAATAAAGGATTTCTTAACAATTCAGAATGCTGAACATGAAAATGGGTTGCCCAGGGAAGTCCCTTGCTAGGAAAGCGGTTTTTACTATCTCAGTTAGTTTAAATGTGGTCTTGCCTAGAGGCCAGAAAATGGACTTGACAGGCTCCCAGGGTTCTATCCAGTCCTGTGATTTTTTTTCAAATAAATATTTGAGTAAATGTGATTATATTTTTCACAGTGGAAAGGTTTTGTGCTTTCAGGATGGATTACGAGTCATATTTTAGCATCATCTTCACAAATTCAGTTTTATGGTATTCCCCTGAAGAGATATTTACATCCTCTTACAAGTGTGTTTCCCACGGAGAGCCGAAACTCAGGCTCTGTTCCACATTGCCATTATCGAGAGCTGACAGTGAGCTCAGTGGGCATTGGAGGTTTTAAATGAATGTATCTCAGAAGCACTGAGAACTGAACTTTAAATGGCTGTACTGCTCATAAAGCCTTCAGCCTTTAGAGAAAAAAAAAAGAGTATGCGTGCATTTTCAGGAAATATTTTTTTTGGAGTTCTTTAAGTATAAGAATAAAATGTCACGCGATATAGTTTTACTCTTATAGGAGGAAATAAAATGAAACAGGATAGGAACAAACACTAATGTATGTCAGATTGAAGATATCAGTATGAATATATGAAGATATTTAGCTAGACATTTAAACAAATGATTTACCACACATACATAGTTATCACACACACATGCAAGCATACTGCTTAATTCTAACTCTACCTACTTAAATTGCCTAAACCAACAAAACATTAGTCGCACCAATATAAAGATTTTTACAGAAATTAGTAGTTCTTTTGTAGTCTTAGGGAAATAAAAGGTGTTCACAAAACATGTTTTATTGTAGTGTTAGAATATAAATAATTTATTTTTCATCAACAAATACTAATTTTAAATGCTACTAATCCAGGAATTCTTTGCTTGGAACCTTGTTTTCATTATGCAATTCTCTGAATCTCCAGAGAATAATAATCTAAAAAAAGGGTAATCATTGAGTAAGTTCTCCTTTTATTAAGGAGTTGAATATGGACTTGTTCTAATTCAAACAGGAAGCTAATTTTATTTATCTTCATCACATTATCAATATTTATAATAATCTGTATCTATAAAAATTGCTATTTATTGAAGTGAATTCAATGGACGCTTGAACTTCTTAGCCTTCCAAATACATTAAACTATAGAGTATTTCAGATGTTTTCCAAACTACTACTTAGGTTTTGAATTGAAAACAAAAAGACCTTAATAGCTATTTGCTAATGTTTTTACCTATAAAATTAAGTAATCTCAAGGAATTACGTTGTGATTTTGTGTGTATAAATATAGTGTGAACAGAATTTATCCACTGTGAAAACATGAAGAAATTATCCAGGCATATTATTTTTCAAATAAATATAAAATTGCTAGGTTGCTTTTAAAAGCATCAACCTTTCCAATGTATTGTTTTGATTTCCAAGAGCTCTTAGAGTAAATCACCACACTCCAGGTAAGCTGAATAATTTTTCTTTTTACAATTCAGAGAGCTGAATTGCAGTTTACAAGTGGCACAAGACCATTCCCTGCTCAGACCTTGCTTCTCAGTTTGACAATTGCTACCTCACTAGTAATATTTGATTGGAACAGCCAAATTACTAATCTCAACCGAGGAAGTGTAGGACTGATGGTGCTTTTCCCATATCAACTGAAAATAACATTGATTGTGTGTCAATAATACAAACAGTTTAAGCCTCCTCAAATCTCAACACGGATTGGGGGTTGGGTGTCAAGTAGTCACATCCTTAGCTGAGGAGCTATGGGCAATTATGACTAGTAAGGGAGGAACTGAGAAGCTACCCATGCTTGAGTAGATGTGTCATACATATTCAAATGCAGATAATGCTAAAAGGAGTTAGTGTCTAATAAAAAAATTGACAGAAAATGAAATTGTGAGGAAATTGGTGGGATTAAGGAAGAAAATGGAAGAGACAAAATGGAAAATATCAAAGATAAAAACATATGAATGAGCTCAATTCTCAAATGATGAATATAATTAAAAATGTACATAATTCTCTGGGACTAAACATGACTGGCAATAAAAGAAAGTAAATAAATGATTCTTAATGATAGTCTGCTATATTCATGGATTGGTGCCTATGTGAATTGTCATTGAAGAGACTTCACCCAGCAACAGATGAAAATAGATGCAGAGACTCACAGCCAGCATTAAGAGGAGCTTGGAGAACCCTGCAGAAGAGGGGAAGGGAGGATCGTGAAAGGAACAGGGGTGGAGGATACCACAAGCGAAACCACAGTATTAACTAACTTGGGCTCATAGAGGCTCACAGAGACCAAAATGCTAGCCAGATAGCTTGGACGGGACTGGCCTTGGCCCTCTGCACATATGTTACAGTTGTATAGCTTGAACTTTCTGTGGGACTCTAGCAGTGGCAGCAATGGCTGTCTGTGACTCTGTTACCTGCTTTTAGAACACTTCTATCCTCTTGGGTAGCATAGTTCAGCCTTAAAAGAAGAGGTACCTAGTCATACTGCAACTTAATATTCCATGACTGGCTGATATATAAAGGATGTCTACCCTTTTCTGAAGAGAAGGGACGAGGAGTGGATGGAAGGAGGTCGCAGAGGTTGGGGGGATAGAAAGGGAGGAGAGAAGGAAGAGAAGGAGGGGAAACTGTGATCCAGTCATAATAAATAAATATATTAAATAATAATAAAAAATAAAAAAATATACATAGTTTATAAATGTTTTCTTCCATTCTTTGGATTGACTTCTGTTCACTGTGTTGATTATTTACTTTGTGGATCATATTTTTTTTTTTTAGCTTAGTGAAATCCCGTTTTCCATTGTATGTGTAGAGCTATGAATGAGACTGCACTACATAGGCTCAGATATTTGAACACTTGATACTCATGATAGGAAGTTTAGGAGTTGTGGTCATGGTAGAAGAAGTACACCCAGTAGGGGGGTCTTTGAGAACTAAAAGTCTGACCTAATTCTACTTGACCCTATGCTAGCTGCTTGTGGTTGAGGTATGAACTCTCACCTTCCTGCTTCAGTAGACATGTCTGGCTTTTGGCATGCCACTTTACCTCTTTGCTAGCCTCTTATCACTTTGGAACAATCAACACGAGTAAGGTCTTACTTCTGAAATTTGCTTCTGGCCATAGTGTTTTATCCCAGCAACAGAAAAGTAATTAGAGCAGCTTTAATTTCCTGTACTTCTGTTGTCTTGTGCACAAATTTTTAAAAGTTCACATTAAAAAGATTATCAGTATTAGGACTTACACCAATGCAAGTACAATTCAACATATTCAAATCATGAGGCTTCAACAAATGCAGCATAGATATTTGATAAAATTTAAAATTCATGATGAAGACAGTGAATGTATTTGGTATGGAGAGAATATACTTCAAAATTATCAAGCCCATTTACAGTAAGACACCAGTTATATAAAGTTAATATTTTAATGAATGGAAGAAAGTCTCATTTGCAGGAAGATGAAGATACCCAATTATACCACATGAATTCTATGTGACATTAAAAGTTTAATAAAAATTGGAGCCCCGATCTGGCTCAGAGCTCCCATCTGGACCAGACATGAGTGTCTGGGGTCATACCGAGGGAGGTCTGCCCCTAGGTCCCATCACTGGGCACCAGCCGTTTCCAGGGAAGACCTACCCAACTTGGCCCCAGTTTCTGGCAATCAGGCAGGGCCCCCGAGGGAAGGTTTCCCCTTCTCCAAGACGCCACCACCCCCACCCCCCACCACTTCCACCCCCAGGCAGACTCTGCAATCTACATGCCCTGTCCCCACACCCATTGGCCCGAGACCCCCCCCATTTCCTGAGAATTGGAGACCAGCCCCCAGCTCCTATCCAGCCTAAAGCTCCCATCTGGACCAGAGGTGACAGAGGTGAGTGTCTGAGGTCATACCCAGGGAGGCTTGCCCCTAGGTTCCATCCCTAGGCAACAGCAGTTCCCGGGAAGACCCACCCAACTTATCCCCAGTTTCTGGCCATTGGGTGGGGCTCCCATGCTCCAAGACCCCCCAGCAGACCCTGCAATCTACACGCCCTGCCCCCACACCCATCTGCCCGAGACCCCTGTCACTTCCTAAGACTTAGTGACTAGCCCCCAGCTCCCATCTGGCCCAGAGCTCCCATCTGGCCCAGAGAGCTCCCATTTGACCCAGAGAACTCCCATCTGACCCAGAGAGCGCCTATCAGGCCCAGAGAGCTCTCATCAGTCCCAGAGAGCTCCCATCTAGCCCAGAGAGTTCCCACTGGGCCCAGAGAAAGAGAGAGCTCTCATAGGACAAATAGTTGTCATTGGACCAAGAATAAACTCAGGAGACAGGGAATCTGCTAGCCCTGATTATACCTAGAGTGGCTTTCTAAGAAGCAGAATCTGCCACCTCTCATTGGATCAAGAGAGGCTTCCTGAAATGCCAAATCTGTCAGCTCTGACTCGACCAAGAGATCTGATAAGACCAAGAACGAATCCATGGGGAGATGGGCAGACATCAAGGCAGAAGTACATAAAACAAAATAAAGAGTAATACAACATCACCAGAACCTAGCTCTCCTCCAACAGCAAGACCTGAACATCACAAAATGGAAGAAACAGAAGAAAGCAACCTTAAGAATAACATCATGAAGATGCTAGAGGCGTTTAAAGAAGAAATCAAAAATGAAATTGAGGAAAAGACAAACAAAAAAAGTAGAGGAATCAATAAAGAACATGAAAAGTCAAACAAAAAATGGGAAGAACGCTATAAAAAACTAGATGAAAAGACAACTAAAGCAGAAGAAAACAATAAATCCCTGAAAGAAAAGCATGAAAAAGCAAGGAAACAGATGAGGGAAACAGTCCAAGATCTAAAAAGGGAAATAGAAAAAATGAAGAAGACAAAAACAGAGGGAATGCTGGAAATAAAAAATCTGAGTAAACAAACAGGAAACACAGATGCAAGCATAACCAACAGAATACAAGAGATGGAAGAGAGGGTCTCTGATGTAGAGGATACAATAGAGGAAATGGATTCATCAGTCAAAGAAAATACCAATGCCAAAAAAATTATAACACAAAATGTCCAAGAAATCTGGGACACCATGAAAAGACCAAACATACTAATAATAGGGATAGAAGAAGGAGAAGAATACCAACTCAAAGGAACAGAAAATATATTCAACAAGATCATAGAAGAAAACTTTCCCAAATTGAAGAAGGAAATGCCTATGAAGATACAAGAAGCATATAGAACACCAAACAGACTAGACCCCCCAAAAAAGTCCCCTCGCCACATAATAATTAAACAACTAAACAAACAGAATAAAGAAAGAACATTAAGAGCAGCAAAAGAACAAGGCCAAGTGACTTATAAAGGCAAACCCATCAGAATAACACCCGATTTCTCAATGGAGACTTTGAAAGCCAGAAGGACCTGGACAGATGTAATGCGGACGCTAAGAGACCATGGATGCCAGCCTAGACTAATACACCCAGCAAAATTTTCAATCATCATAGACTGAGTGAACAAGACATTCCAAGACAAAGCCAGATTTAAACAATACTTATCCACAAAACCAGCCCTACAGAAAGCACTAGAAGGAAAATTCCAACCTAAGGAAGTCAGATACACCCTGGAAAACACAGGCAATAGATAACACCACAGCAGTAAACCCCAAAGAAGAGAAGCACACACACACTTCCACCAAAAAATAACAGGAATGAACAATCACTGGTCATTAATATACCTTAATATCAATGGACTTAATTCACCTATAAAAAGACACAGGCTTACAGAATGGATACGAAAGCAGGATCCATCTTTCTGCTGCATACAAGAAACACACCTCAAATTCAAGGATAGACACTACCTAAGAATAAAAGGCTGGGAAAAGACTTTCCAATCAAATGGTCTTAAGAAGCAAGAGGGTGTAGCGATCCTAATAACCAGCAAAATAGACTTCAAACTAAAATCAATCAAAAGAGATCAAGAAGGGCATTACATACTCATTAGAGGAACGATCCACCAAGATGAAGTTTCAATTCTGAACATATATGCCCCAAACACAAGGGCACCCACATATGTAAAAGAAACATTATTAAAGCTTAAATCACATATAAAACCCCACACATTAATAGTGGGAAACTTCAACACACCACTTTCAATACTGGACAGATCTGCCAAATCAAAACCTAACAGAGAAATAAAGGACATAAATGATGTTATGAAGAAAATGGACTTAATATCTACAGAACATTCCATCCTAACAAAAAAGAATATGCCTTCTTCTCAGCACCCCATGGAAAATTCTCTAAAATTCAACACATACTTGGCCACAAAGCAAATCTCAACAGATACAAAACAATTGGAATAACCTCCTGCATTCAATCAGACCACCACGGGTTAAAGTTAGATTTCAACAATAACAAAAACTACAGAAAGCCTACAATCTCATGGAAACTGAATAATGCTCAACTGAATCACCAATGGGTTAAGGAAGAAATAAAGAAATTAAAGACTTCCTAGAGATAAATGAAAATGAATATACCGCATACCCAAACTTATGGGACACTATGAGAGCAGTGTTAAGAGGGAAATTCATAGCACTGAATGCCCACATAAAGAAACTGGAGAAATCTCACACTAGTGACTTAACAGCACACCTGAAAGCTCTAGATCAAGAAGAAGCAAAGTCAGCCGGGAAGAATAGATGCCAGGAAATAATCAAATTGAGAGCTGAAATCAATAAAATAGAAACAAAGAAAACAATACAAAAAAATTAATGAAACAAAGAGTTGGTTCTTTGAGAAAATCAACAAGATAGACAAGCCCTTATCCAAACTAACCAAAAGGCAGAGAGAGAGCATCCAAATTAACAAAATCAGAAATGAAAAGGGAGACATAATAACTGACAAAGAGGAAATCCAGAGAATCATCAGGTCATACTTCAAAAACCTCTATTCCACAAAACTGGAAAATCTAAAAGAAATGGATAATTTTCTGGATAGGTACTACATGCCTAAGTTAAATCAGGACCAGATAAACTATTTAAATATTCCAATAACTCCTGAGGAAATGGAATCACTCATTAAAAGTCTCCCAACCAAAAATAGCCCAGGGCCAGATGGTTTCAGCACAGAATTCTACCAGGTCTTCAAAGAAGAATCAATACCAATACTCTTTAAATTGTTCCACACAATAGAAACAGAAGGAACATTACCAAACTCGTTCTATGAGGCTACAATTACCCTGAATCTTAAGTCAAACAAAGATGCAAAAAAGAAAGAGAACTACAGACCGATCTCCCTCATGAACATTGATGCAAAAATACTCAATAAAATACTGGCAAACAGACTCCAAGAACACATCAAAACAATTATCCACCATGATCAAGTAGGCTTCATCCCAGAGATGCAAGGGTAGTTCAACATACGAAAGTCCGTCAATGTTATATACCATATAAACAAACTGAAAGAAAAAAAAAAACACATGATCATCTCACTAGATGCTGAAAAGGCATTTGACAAAATCCAATTCCCCTTCATGATAAAGGTCTTGGAGCAATCAGGAATATAGGGAACATACCTCAACATAATAAAGGCAATTTACAGCAAGCCAAAAGCCAACAACAAATTAAATGGAGAGAAACTCAAGTGATTCCACTAAAATCAGGAACAAGGCAAGGCTGTCCATTCTCCCTATAGTACTTGAAGTTCTAGCCAGAGCAATAAGAAAACATAAGGAGATTAAGAGGATACAAATTGGAAAGGAAGAAGTGAAGCTTTCGCTATTTGCAGATGATATGATAGTATACATAAGTGACCCCAAAAATTTGACCAAGGAACTCATATAGCTTATAAACACCTTCAGCAACATAGCAGGATACAAGTTTAACTCAAGAAAATCAGTAGCCCTCTTATATACAATTGACAAACAGGCTGAGAAGGAAATCAGAGATACATCACCCTTTACAATAGTCACAAATAATATAAAATACCTTGGGGTAACTCTAACTAAGCAAGTGAAGGACTTTTATGACAAGAACTTCAAGTCCCTGAAAAAAGAAATTGAAGAAGATGTCAGAAAATGGAAAGATCTCTCATGCTCATGGATAGGCAGAATTAACATAGTAAAAATGGCAATCTTACCAAAAGCAATCTACAGATTCAATGCAATCCCCATCAAAATCCCAACACAATTCTTCACAGACCTGGAAAAAACAATATTCAATTTCATATGGAAAAACAAAAAACCCAGGATAGCCAAAAGAATTCTGTACAATAAAACAACCTCTGGAGGCATCACAATCCCTGATCTCAAGCTCTACCAAAGAGCTACAGTAATAAAAACAGCTTGGTACTGGCATAAAAACAGACATGTGGACCAATGGAATCCAACTGAAAACCCTGACAGTAATCCACACACCTATGAACATATAATTTTTGGCATAGAAGCCAAAACTATACAATGGAAAAAAGAAAGCATCTTCAACAAATGGTGCTGGCATAACTGGATGTCAACATGTAGAAGGCTACAAATATATCCATATATGTCACCGTGCACAAAACTTAAGTCCAAGTGGATCAAATACCTCAGCATAAATCCAGTTACTCTGAACCTGATAGAAGAGAAATTAGGAAGTTGTTTTGAATGCATTGGCACATGAGATCACTTCCTAAATATAACACTTGTATCACAGACACGGAGAGAAAAACAATCAATCAATGGGACCTCTTGAAACTGAGAAGCTTTTGTAGAGCAAAGTACATGGTCAACAAGACAAGTGACAGCCTACAGAATGGGAAAAGATCTTCACCAACCCCACATCAGGCAGAGGGCTGATATCCAGAATATATAAAGAACTCAAGAAATAAGGTATCAAAATGATCAACAGTCTGATTAAGAAATGGGCAATAGAACTAAACAGAGAATTCTCAACAGAGGAAGCTCAAATGGCTGAAAGACATTTAAGGAATTGCTCAACATCCCTAATCACCAGGGAAATGCAAACCAAAATGACTCTGAGATACCACCTTACACCTGCCAGAATGGCTAAGATCAAAAACACTGAAGACAGCTTATACTGGAGAGGATATGGAGCAAGGGGAACTCCCCTCCACTGTTGATGGGAATGCAAGCTTGTACAGCTACTTTGGAAATCAATATGGTGCTTTCTTAGAAAATTGGGAATCAATCTCCCCCAAGATCCATCTATATCACTGTTGAACATATTCCCAAGGAATGCTCAATCATACCACAAGGGCACATGTTCAGCTATGTTCATAGCAGCATTATTTGTAATAGCCAGAACCTGGAAACAACCTAGATGCCCTTCAACCAAAGAATGGATAAATAAACTGTGGTACATATACACAATGGAATACTACTCAGCAGAGGAAAGCAATGACATCATGAGGTTTGCAGGCAAATGGATGGATCTAGAAAAAATCATCCTGAGTGAGGTAACCCAGACTCAGAAAGACAAACATGGTATGTACTCACTCATAGGTAGATACTAGATGTAAAACAAAGGATGACTAGACTGCTAATCACAATTCCAGGGAGGCTACCTAGAAAAGAGGACCTTAAGAAAGACACAGGGATTGCCCAGTGACAGAGAAATTGATGAGATCTACGTGAGTAAACTGGACGTGAGGCGGGGGGGGGGGGATGAAGGGCAAGGGTCAAGGGAAAGAGAGCTTAGGGGAGCTGGACATCGCAGCTGGATCAAGAACAGAGAGGGAGAACAAGGAAAATAGACCATGATAAATGAAGACCCATGGGAATAGGAAGAAGCAAAGTGCTAGAGAGGTCCCCAGAAATCCAGAAACATACCTCTACAATAGACTACTGGCAATCATCAAGAGAAAGCCCGAACTGACCTACTCTGGTGATCAGATGGCCAAACACCCTAACTGTCGTGCTAGAACTCCCATCCAATGACTGATGGAAGTAGATGCAGAGATCCATGGCCAGGCCCCAGATGGAGCTCCGGGAGTCCAATTGAGTGAGAAAGAGGAGGAATTGTATGAGCAAGAATTGTTGAGACCATGATTGGAAAAAGCACAGGGACAAATAGCCAAACTAGTGGAAACCCATGAACTATGAACCAATAACTGAGGAGCCCCCACCTGGATCAGGTCCTATGGATAAGTGAGACAGTTGATTAGCTTGATTTGTTTGGGAGGCCCCCAGGCAGTGTGACCAGGACCTGTCCTCAGTGCATGAGCTGGCTGTTAGGAACCTGGGGCTTATACAGGGACACTTTGCTCAGCCTGGGTGAAAGGAGCAGGGGACTGGAAATGCCTGGATTGGATCTACCAGGCTGAGCTGAATCCCCAGTTCAGTCGTTGCCCTGGAGGAGATGAGAATGGGGGGCGGGAAGAGGGAGGACAGCGGAATCTGTGGCTGATATGTAAAATTAAATCAAAGTATAAAATTAAAAAAGTTTAATAAAAATTGATTTGTAAAGAAAGAATATTAAAGAGATCTACATATGAGAAAGGGAGGTCATATTTTCTCCACACATGACATCTATATTACAATAATTACAATAATTTAATTACAATAATTCATAGAAATAAACCTGCATCCACATGTTATCCACATGTTATCATTTTTGTGTAACAATGGAAAGCTATCCACATGTTATCATTTTTGTGTAACAATGGAAAGCTATCAGAAATAGAAATCAAGAAAGAAATGTCATGTGGTAAAGTATAAAAATTAAAAATATATGTAAAATTCAACCAAATAGGAAAAGGTCTCAGAAGGGAAAACAATAAGAACTGGGAAATTTAATTGGGACACACAGAAGGAAGACAAAAAAAAATGCTGCCTGAAGGGAGTGAATCAACATTGTTAAAATGTCCATTTTTTTCTGAAATAATGTACATATTTGAGACAATTCCTATTAAAATACCAATGACATTTTCCAAGAGAGTATAAAATCAATCTGGAAGCCATTATGGTCCTGATTTTATGTCATCTTGATACAAGCTACAGTCATCTGAGGATGACTCAGTTGAGAAAAAGCATCCATAAAATGCTGGGCATTTTCTTCCTTGTGTTTTGTTTTGTATTTATTTATTCATTCATCTGTTTATATATTTGTTTATCTATCTATCTATCTATCTATCTATCTATCTATCTATCTATCTATCTATCTATCTGTCTGTCTATCTGTCTTATTTATTGCCCTGTGGCCATGTCAGAGGACCAGTAGGTGGCAATTGACTTCAAGTTGTCAGCCTATCAGGAGGCAAGTCTCTGATGGGTGAATCTCGCATAGGCAAGGCCCCCTAAGCCCACCGGCCTAAAATGTCTTTTGCTTCTGCTGTGCCTTTCCATGTTTGCTGCTACTATCTTTCTCTGGAATCTGGAATGGTGTGAATGGGTGTGGGGAGATCCCCACTGTCTGTTATTTAGTTTGTTGATCTCATGGAATCATCCTGTTCTACTGTGCATTTTTACCTGCAGATTACTATGAAGGTGGTTTCTTCTTATACTGTACTGTCTAACTGATAATAATAATTTTAGTTTTGAGTTTTGATGATAAAAAATAAAACAAGGAAGTGTTGCACAGCTAGAACACATGAGTTCCTACTGAGGAGCTGTAAAGACTGTGGCTTAGGTCAACAATTAAGAAAAACAATTGAGTCCCTGTAGCCCAGCTAGTTTAAATACTAATCTTAATGTTGTGAGATGTGGTCACAGGTTTTGGGATGCAACATAACTGAAACAAAGCTTTGAAAACACCTCAAAGTTAGGCTAAAATAGTTTTTTTTTTTTGTTGTTTTTTTTTTTTTTTTTTTGGGGACAGGGTTTCTTTTTGTAGCTTTGTGCCTTTCCTGGAGCTCACTTGGTAGCCCAGGCTGGCCTCGAACTCACAGAGATCCGCCTGCCTCTGCCTCCCGAGTGCTGGGATTAAAGGCATGTGCCACCAACGCCCGGCAGGCTAAGATAGTTTTATCAAATACATTTGAGGTGAAATGCCCAAGAAGACAATCTAAAGTTTTAGAAAGGCATATTGCTGAATGAGGATCTCTTGAAGGTCAGGGAACAAGAACAAAGTAGCTCAATTATTACTAGCTGATGTACTTTTCTTGCTAGGATGGGATGATGATCAAAGGTGATGATTAATTCATTATATCCATTTCTACCTTCAATCTCTTTATCTAAAAAACAAACAAACAAAGAAACAAAAAAAACTGTTGATGAGTGGGTATGGATCTTAAAGATTTAAAGTAGAGATGACTGATTCTTTTTCATTTATAAAAGTTTAGATTTGTGATTACTTTAAGATTCCTTACAAGATTACCTTACAAGATAAGTAATAAAGTAATTGACCTTTTCTTTGTAACTGCAAAACACAGTCTGTCAATAAAAGATCTGACTGAGAAAAATATCTTGCTTGCCTACATGGTTAATCTATAACAAGTTCCTTGGTCTGAATGTATGTGGGTCCTTGGGATAATTTGTTTTTCACCTGTAATCCATAAAATCTTTAATCATGGAAGGTATATGGAAAAATGCTGTTTTTCACTTGTATTCATTGTAATCGTTCACTTAAAAAACAGAATATAACCACATTGTAATTTTTATATTGCCTGAAAGATTTTTGCTATGATATGTAAGCTGTAAGGGAAAGAATAAAGATAGAGTTAAACTGACCTAGAAGTAAAACATCAAGAATGAGTTAGAAGGAAAACATCAAGGATAAGAGAATTAGGAGGAAAACATCAAGAGAGACAGAAGGGACATTTCTGGATAGAGATAAAAGAGAATATAGAACACAGAATGAAGAATACAGAAGAATAAAGAAGAAAACCATCAAGAGAGTGTGTGAGTGTCTTTTCTACTACCCTCTCAGATAGCGGGCCACAGTAGATGCTCACCCCATGGTTTCCCTTTGAGCCCTATGGTCAAAATTTATTTATTTTTGTTTTTACATCTCAACCTTCCCTCCGTAGGAAAAGCCTTACATGGATGTCAGCAAACCAGAGCATATCCAGTTGCAGTGAGACTATGCACCTCCTCTACTATTAAGGCTGGGCTAGGCAAACTGTCAGGGGGAAAGGGTCCCCAAAGCAGGTAATAGAGTCAGAAGCAGCCCCTGCTTCCACTGTTAGGAGTCTCACAAAAAGACCAAGATACACAACTGTAACATATGTACAGAGTGCCAAGGTCAGTCTCATGTAGACTCCCTTGGTGGTTCAGCCTCTGTGAGCTCCTATAACCCCAAGTTAGTTGATTCTCTGGGTTTTCTTGTGGTGTCCCTTACCACCCAGACTCTGACAATCCTTCCTCCCCTTCTTTTGCAGGATTCCTTCAGTTCTCCCTAATGTTTGGCTGTGGATCTTTGCAACTATTTTATTCAGTTGCTGTGTTAAGCCTCTCTGATGACAATTGGTCTAGGCACCAATGCATAACAGATTATTGTTAGGAATAATTTCATTGACTTTTTCCCTAGTCATATTTGGTTCTATCCTAGATCTGTGGGCTATCCAGCCTCTGGGTCCTGGCCTTCTAGGCAATGTCAGGGGTGTGTTCCCTCTTATTAGTGATTGATGTGGGAGGACCTTACCTCTTGAGGGTAATGCCACCCCCAACTTGGTGGTCTTGAGTGCTGTAAGAAGGAAGAATGATCAAGCGAATAAACATCACTCTTCCATGACCTCTGTATCAGCTCTTGCCTTTATGGCTCTGCCTTGTTTGAGTCCCTGCCTTGACTACCTTAAATAATGGACTATGGTATGCAAATGGAAGCAAAATGCATCCTTTCCTCCTGAAGTTTCTTTTATAACAGCAATAGAAGCCTTAACTAAGACAACTACTATTGTTTCACATAAAGTTTTGTATAGCGAAGGTCTTCTTGAGGAAAGAGAACAAGTCATTATGCATTATCTAAGTGGTTTCAGTGTCCACCAAAACTGGAGTTATCTAGAATGGCTATTGGTGTAAAACCAGATGCAAAGACCCATAGAACTTAGCAGAAATCCTACAAATGTGGCCCAAACCCTCCAGGAACATAACATATGTTCCAATAGAATCAGTTCTGGGAACTTCTGATACCCACATGCAGAAGAATTCATTCAGATCTCAATCTGCCACCAATAGCAAAAATCAATAAAAAGGGATTAAAGGCTTAAATATAAGTCATGACCAATGAAACCATTATAAGTACATAAAAGTAATGCCTCAGGAAGGATTTTTATACAATTATTCTGAATGTGAAAAGGATACAAAATATTGTGGTGGTTCTACATAGAAACAGTATTAAGAATAAATTAGTGATTAATTATCTTACAAAAATGTTTAAAATATTTACTGTGAGGATTTTATAAGATTATGAGAAGCATCTGTAATTTTACATTTGATTTAAATTAGAGGTGTGGTTAGTATCTGTCTATCTATCTATCTATCTATCTATCTACTTATCTATCTATTTATCTATCTATCTTTCTTTCTATCTATCTATCATCTATCTATCTATCTATCATCTATCTATCTATCTCTTCCTCTCCCTCTCTATCTGTCTTTGTGTATGTGTGTGTGTGTATGTGTATGTACAAAGGTCAACAGATTTTAAGGAAGAAAATAATCTAAAGTTCAAAAAATGTTATAATTTAAAAACTGAACATTTTGACTATAATTTAGAAAACATATTTATTCTGCCTTATTTTGCACACCTTAAATAAGTCCTATATTTACTGATCATATTTAAATGCCTTTGCAAACACTTGCAATTTAGGTCCATAGCTATTCGTATTTATACCACTGTTTTCTTTTTCTTTTTTAAATCAAGAAATACATGTCAAGAAAGGAATCACAGTATTGCGAAATTAGACCTAAATTTATAAAAACAATAAAAGTTCTCAATTAGAGTTGTAACTGATTAAAACATCGTTTTATGTATCCATATGGAAAAATTACAAAAGATATTTGTGCACTTGTTTTCTGCTTAGAAAGCCTCATGGAACAAAGGTATAGATTCATTTGAAAATATTTTGTTGGTCCAAAGAGTACTGTAGGCCTTATGTTATTATTTAAATTTTAGTTTGAGAACACGAGTCACATAAGATGAACCACCATTCTAAAGCTAAATGGATACTACAGTAAAATGTTTAGTACAGTGTATATACCATTGCATTGACCATAAATTGGGACTCAATTTTATTTTTAGGTAACAAAATGTCTACCATGTTAATTAAAAGATGATGAGCTAGTTATTATTGCTGCCCAGGAAGTCTGCAAATATGCTAGGGGTTATCACTGCAGTAACCTTAATTATCATCTTTGGAAACTGCACAAATTATGTGTGCTTTAACTTAGCTGATGACCAAATGGAAGCATTCGCAGAGTGCTAAGTTGCAAATTCGGTGCCAAAAAAAGCTGCAAATAAGACATTTTGTAGCTGTTTAATAGACTCACTAAATACTGTGAGATTGCTGGTCATCATGTGTGGAATCTTTCTCTATCTATAATTTTCAAGTTTTATTGCAGATCTACAGTTTGAGCAAATATAAAACCTCCAGATCACAGTAGCTAACAACTGCTATTGATCACTCTGGCAAAAGTTTTAGGTAGGAAAAAGGAGAATATAGATGAAGAGCCCTGGAGGGGAAGTTTCTACATGGAAAGATCGGCTTTAAGATGTGGTCACAGAAAGTTTATATTGTCTTAAGAGAAGTTAATACCATTTTGTAAAAGATGTGTGCCTTAATTTTTGTGTAATAAGAAACCTTGAAAGTCACATTGTCAGCTTGTCATTTCTCTAAGTCTTCTGTGATTGACCATTGTTAAGAACTCTGTGATTTGTAAGGCATTACTCTGTCCTAAATGCCAATGATCTCCAAATCATATTTGACCTGACAATTTTATTATCTATCAATACTTTAACTATTTAATAAGTATTACCACAATATGATTCCAAAATTATTACAATCTAGTGATAATTCTCTTTGAAAATTAACTCATATTTATATTTATGTAATCTGAAGTTTGCAAGTGCTTACAAAATATGCAGAAAATATAACTATCACTGTACACTGATGATCTTACCAGTTTGTATTATGTTCTTTCCTCAGAATATATAATGTAAATAAAAATACAATGAAACATTTAATGTTATTTTGAATCTTAAATTAGTCATTTGTTTCAGGCCAAAAGAACTGTTAAAGGTAGATTTTTAGGTGCAGTGACATTACTCGGCCTCATCATTTTTAAAATTTTTGTAGATGTTTGTACATTTTTTTTTCTTTTACACAAGCATATTGTCTAGCCATTTCAGTAATTCAGGTGTGATCTCTGTGAATATTGATATATTATATTTCAACCTTAACTTTCAGTTAAACATTTTCATTTATGTAGGAGTTAAAATCTTCTGTGATGTAGCTCCATGATATATTGTCTAATTATTGCACAAAAGACCCTGGAAAAGATCCAAGTCATCCTTAAAATGAATGAAAGAATGGATAATTAAATAAACAGTGTGTGTGTGTGTGTGTGTGTGTGTGTGTTGAGAAATAATTAACTTGAATTTTTGTAGTAAATATGTTGAGTTATAAAAGATAGTGATGGAGTACTTAAAGACTCCTCCTGAAGACATGAAACAAAACAGAAACAGAATAAAAATTCTTTTGAATAAGACTAAATTTAGTTTAGAAGCAATCTAAGACTGAATACAAAAAAAAAGAGTGAAAGAAACTCTGGAAAAGGGAGTAAAGAAAAATCGACTGAGGAAAGGTCTTCAAAGCATGAAAGTCAATGAAAACTGTGTAGTTTTGCTCTGGTGGTGAACACTGATTCAAGGAAGTTGCTGTCTAGAAAGGTTTTTCAACTTGGTGGGATGGAGGCTAGCACATGTTCTGAAGCTGAACTACCTGGGTTTGGAATTCTCATTTATAGGAAAATTGAGGAGTCATATGGAAACTTTTGTACATATATGTGCTTTAACTCCATTATATTAGTGACATATATATATTGAAACTTAATCTAATTGTATTAGAAGTAAATAACTATTTTTATTGAAAATAAGTAATTTTTTGATATAATATAGTCTTATACCAGTTTCCCTTCCTCTGTCTCCTCCTAGATCCTCTAATCTCTTCATCAATTCAACTCTAAGCCTTCTTTCACTCTTTATAGGAAATAGACAAATAAAATCAACAAACCAGAATAAAGAGAATAAAATAAAATAAAACAAAACAGAGAAAAAGTGTGAGAAACACACACAAGCAAATACTATAAAACACAATATCAGAAGCCATAGTATACAAACAAAAGAATAGTTAAAAAAAAAAAACCTCAATCAATCTAATATGAGACAAAAAGTCTCTAAAACTACCATTGAGTTATTTCTGTATTATACATCTACTGTTTGGCATGCTTCCTACACTTATGTCTGGTTATTATATAAGGGAGGATCAATTGGAGGCAAATCATTCTTTCCCTTCCAAGTGCTTGTCAATTGGAGATAGCTTGCTGGTTAGGGAAGGGAGCTAATATCTAATTCCCTCTCAGCACTGGGACCCCACCTGGCTTGAAATTGTGCACTCCTTGTTCGTGTTGCTATAGTCTCTGTGATTCCTTATGTCTGACAGTCCTGTTGTATGTGGAAGCCACTGATTCCTTCATGCCATCTATTTCATGTGGCTCTTACAATCTTTCTGTCTCCACTTCCACATTTCCTGAGTGCTAAATGGAGGGGTTTGATGAAGACATCCCATTTACACTGAGTGTTCCAAAGTCTCCCACTCTCTGCACATTGTCTACTTTTCAGTCTCTGTTTTGATTCCCATCCTCTGCAAGAAGAAGCTTCTCTTATTATGCCTACCGAGATACTGCTATATGGCTATGGCAGAATACCAATAGAAGCCATTTTATTGCTATGTCCTTCAGCAGAACAATAGTATTTGGTTTACCCTCAGCCAGTGTCAAATGTGAGTTCCATCTCCTTGAGTGGGCCTTAAGTCCAGAGAGTGGTTGTTTACGCCCACAAAGTTGGTGATACTATTGTATCTCGCAGAGGGTCTATGTTTGTAAACTGTAAGGTTTGTATCTAGGTTGTGGTTTATATTTCTCCTCTGGTATCAGGCAGAGTACTTTTCAGTACTATGAACACTAGTCAGTAGGGATGAAGTCTCCAGTTAGGTGCTTCATTGATTTTTCTTTGTTCAATGAGGTGTGTAAGCATTTCCTTTAGTAAGGACCTTACCATCAGTTTGTGGGGAGAAACCAATAGCCTTAACAATAGCTTGAGTTGTTTGGGCATTTCCAAATGCCCTCTTTGGCCAACAGTCCATTAGATCTTACTCATTCATGGCACCGAATGTTTCTTGTGGTGGCAAAAGAGATCTACTTGTGGCATTGTCTCTCCTGTTATTTGATGACTACATTGGTATCTCTTTCATCTGTGTATATGTATTTTAATAGACTTCTACACATGATACCTCAAATACCCCTTGATGTTAGTTGTTCTTCACTGCATTTCTTCCCAACTGCCTTTTGACTCCTGCTCCCTACTAAAACCTCACATTCCAGTCTCTCTCTTGCCTTTCCATAACTATAGTCCACTTTCCCTTCCTTGGATGATGCTCAATTTAGACTGTAAATTAGGTGGATTATGAAATACTTCCAACATTAATGATGTACCTTTTTGCATATCCCCTTGATTGTTTCTCCAGGGAGTATTCACTGAGATATGAAGGCAGACCTGAATGTTGTTGCCACCATTCCAAAATATGGAAACTAAGATGGTATAAAAAGGCAATCAAGTGAAAGATGGCCCCCTTTCTATGTTCCCGGATCAGTTGAAGTATGACCAGGAAGCATCTCACTGACAGAGGTGGGAGCTGATCTGGCCTTTTCAACATCTTCATCGACTGCATCCCATTCAGCTATGAGCCAAAGTGAATTGTCCTTCAAGTGGTTCCAGGGAAGCATTCAGCCGCAAGAAAATAGAAAAGTAGCTAATAAAAGCCTTAACCAATCTTTTAAAATAAATAAAACAACTAAAAAACTCAATGCATGTCAATGTATTGTGAATGTATATCCTGGAATAATATTAATTTGATACTTATGTTGATCAGTGCCATGGAAGACTGATTTGGAACATGACTATTGATAAAGTGAGATGATAGCAAAAAATTTGATATAAGACTAATTTATGTTGATAGAACAAGGACATCAGAATTTTAACTGTGTTATGTGATGATCCAGGGAATTGATAACACATTTTACTTACTTATTTCATATGTTGGAAAATGTATAAAAAGTCAGAAGGCAACATGAAAGAGTCAATTCTTTACTTCTACATGTAAGTCCTAGGACTCAAACACATGTATTGGACTTGATGGCAAAAATCCTTGTCCAGTGAGCTATCTTGCTTGCTCAAATGGAGATACAGAGTGACGAGCCAGACAGAAAATTTATTTTTCTTTCTTTTATTTATTTTTAGGGAAATAAATTTGTTTGCTGAAGAAATAATAGGATTCATGTGAAATATATGTTTGTACATGGTTTTGTTATAAATCTTCCAATGAGATATTCTATCAAGAAAATCCTTTTACTGTAGCCAAGAAAGTTATTTTGTAATAGAGAAATAAGACATATTACATTTACTCATCTTTGTCATAAAATTTTAAAACATGAACAGCTAAAATAGAATTGTTTGCCCTACACAAGTGACTAGAACCTGGAAAATGCTAATTTGGACAGCATTGCGACTTTTTGGTTATTTTACCTTCCTGAATCCTATTTTATTACTGTCATTTAAAATATAACTTGCAATGTTAATTATGTTCAGAAGACATTCAAACATCCCAGCATGGTGTTATGTTAATATTGCAAAACAACAAAAACAAAAATAACACCAATTTAAATTACAGCAAAGTGTGGCAGTTCATGACACTCTGTTAAAAAAAAAAGCACAAAAATTTTCTCATTATCCTTTATTTTGATACAAAGCAAAATTGTAATCTGAGTATATTGCAAAGGATTTGTAGAAAGAAAGAGATTTTAAGCAACAAAGGTGTGACCCATTCAACTCAGAAACAGAACAATAAAAATCATTGTTAATTATTCTCCCCACAGAATGGCTATTCCTTACACTACTGGTCTGAAACACCAGGACACACCTACCTATATCATCATTCATGCAAGTCGTATGTAAGAATACACCCGTAGATGAAAGAAAGATTGCTTGATTGAATGAAGATAAGATTTCAATTTTTGATACATAATTCACTATGGAAGTCCATACAGACTGGTTATGTAATACCAAATGGTCAGCTCTGAACACATACATATAAGTAACATACATACTTACCAGTTGTATGTATACATTTAAGGATGTATAAATGTTTACATATATGTCTATTATATAACATTGAATTAGACGGAGGTCATGGATTAGAAAGAGAGCAAGGAAGGGAATATCAGAGGGTTTGGAGAGAGGAAATAGAAGGGGGAATGATGAGCCAGGGCAGGGCCTGTTCTCAGGCTTTCAAATTCTCAGCTCTAATGTGCTGCAAAGGAGGTGTAGAGGCCACCTTCTTAAGTACTGCAGTGGATGAGGGACAGAGACAGCTCTTCAGCTCTTATGATCTCAGGGCCAGCTCTTCTACCTACCTCAGGTGTTGATGGGCTGGGTGGGTGGGGGGCACATTTCTCCCATGCCTATGCCACCACATGACAGAGGAGTAATGAGGACAGCTCTCTTATGCTCAATACATTGGAGTTAGCTCACCCACACCTCTGAAAATAAAAGGTCAACTCTACTGTGCTAGCCAGGCAAGGTGCAGGGTCCAATTTCTTGAACTTTGTAGCTGGTAAGGGGGAGGGTGTCTTTCCCTTGCCCTTGCCACCACATTGCAGGTGATCAGGGAGACTCTACCACTTATATATGTCCCTTATTTTTCAAGCACTTGGCTTCCAGGCTAATCATATAATATATCTCCTTCATTTACATTCATTTAAAAATATTTACAAACATGATTGTTATACAATAGTGTCAATCAGCTTCCTAATGATATAATGCAGTACTTGAGAGGAAAAAAAGTGTATTCTTTTTCACTGTTATGTGGGTTAAAATAGAATATTAGAATGCCACATTGCTTTGAGTCTCTGCTGAAGGGTGCATGTTATGAAGGGAGTGGCGGGAAGGGGGGGTGTTGGCAAAAAGAACTTCTTGCCTTGTAAACAGGAGAAACACCAGAGAGATGAGAGGGGACAGGGAGAGAGTGGATACAGCAGGGCATGTGTGAGAGAGAAAGGATCAGGAAGTTGGAAGTTAAAGTTAGGAATCCAGGATACACAATTCTTGTTCAGGAGCATGCCCTGACCTTAATCTAAAGGATTTCCCACTAAATATCATCTTATAAAGAGAAATAATATAGGGAATATAAGTAATATAGGGTATAGTTAGAAAACATATTGGTAGGTTAAATACAGTTTTTTAATTACAATGTACTTGTTAGAAGAATAAAATAAATTTAGATTTAAGCTTGTCAGCAACCAACACAAACAGGAAGACATTATCATTTTTGGTATCTACAATGTTTCTGAAATAAAAGCAAACCTGATGCTTCATACAAGAATTCCTGTGCTTAGTTATCTTAGTTAACAGATATTTTCCCCAAGAACTCTTGCAGTGAACACAGGGCACCACTCTAAACAATGTGTTTTATGGGTATATTTCAGGTAAAAAAGAATAATTATTTCATGGCAAAGAAACTCACTAAATGTGACTATTAGGGAGACTAAAGCAATACAGAAAATAAGTTTACAACAGTGTAATAAATATTACAATAGTGTGGAGTAGCCTCTAGGATTTAAAAATGGTATATTTAGTATAAACAGTAGGAGAAAATATCACCTTATCTGTCTTGGTAGGACATAGTTATAAAAGTACAGGGTAGGATTGAAACTTTTAATTGAAATTAGAAAAAAAAATACTAGTGAGGATGAATTATTGTTTCCATGCATTAAATATTGTGCTCTGATAGCCTGGAGAAGGAGAAAATATGGTATGTAACTCTAACCAAGCATGGGAAGTGAAAGACTTGTATGATTAAAAAAAAAAAAACTTTCAAGAGACTGAAGAAAGTATCAGAAGATGGAAAGATCTCCCATGCATCACGGGGATTAATTAAGTAAAAAAGACCATCCTACCAAAACCCACCTATATATTCAATGCATTCTCCATCAAAAGTCCAACACAATTCTTTAGAGATATTGAAAGGACAATTTTCAGCGTCAGATGAAAAGACAAAAGCACTAGGTAGCTAAAATATCCTTAATAATTAAAGAACTGCTGGAGGTATCACCATTCACAATCTCAAATTGTACTACAGTGCTAGAGGTACAGTATTTTTTCAAAATCAAACGTACTGATCAAAAGAATAGAATTGAAGAACCAGACATAACTCTATACATCTATTCTCAACTTATTCTTGGTAAAGAAGCAGGAAAGATACTTTGGAAAACAGACAGTATCTTTAACAAATTGTGCTAGATGAAATGGATGGCTATATTTAGAAGAATGCAAATACATCCATGCTTATCGCCCCACACAAAACTCAACTCTAAATGGAATAAGACATAAACATAATGCCAGATGCACTGAATTAGACAGAAGAGAGTGGGGAATAATTTTGAACTCAGAGTCACAGGAAAAGAACACAGAAAGCACAGGCACTAGGAATAGCAGTTAATATATGAAACTGAAAATGTTCTTTATAACTAAGAACAATATCATTCAGATGAAATGTCAGGCTACTGATTAGGGAAAGATTTTTTACCAACTACACATCCCACAGAGGGCTAATATACAAAATATCCAAAGAATGCAAAAACTGAAAAAACAATCACATTAAGAAAATTAACCAATTAAAAAATGTAGTACATATTTAAATAGAATTCTTAGAATAGGAATTTCAAATGGCTTAGAAGCACTTAAAGAAATGCTCAACATTCTTATCCATTAGAAAAACACAAGTCACCTTACACCTGTCTGAATGGCTAAGATCAGTAGGACAAGTGACAGTTCATGCTGGTGAGTATATGGACTAAGGGGAACACTGATTCTTTGCTGGTGGCAGTGTAAACTTGCATAACCACTGAGAGATTCAGTGTGGAGGTTCCTCAGAAAGTTGGAATTGGTCCATTTTAAGATCCAGCTATACCAGTCTTGGACATATACCCAAATAATTCTACATCCTGCTACAGAGACACTTGTACAACCATGTTTATTGCTGCGCTATCCATAACAGTATGAAATTGGAAACAACCTAGATGTCCATCAATGGAAGAATGAATAAAGAAAATTTCATACATTTACACAATGAGATACACTCAGCAGTTTTAAAAAAATTAAATCATGAAATTTTGTGACAAATGGATGGAGATAGAAAAAATAATCATTCTGAGTGAAGTAATCCCCATAAAACCCATGCCAAGGCTATATGGTTGCTTTTCACAAATTGATGTTAAGGTCTTATGACGGAAGACAACACCTATGCAACTTGTTGGATACAGAGAATCGAGTTGGTACCTACCAAGAACTTTCACCCTTAGAAGCTATTGTTTATAGCATTGGAAATTATTCTGCATGCTAATTAAGGAGAAACACAAAACTAAACCACCCACAAACACTTTGATCTAAAATGGTGTCCTGCATGCATGATATAGTTGTGCAATATTGGCTCAAAGCTTGTAGGAATAACCAGTCATGGTCTGATTTGAGGTAAGCCCCACTCTCTGAGATGGATCTCACATCTGACACTACTTAGATGACAAAACCTTGAGAGTAGCTAGGCCACATGCCTAGAGGGAACCAAATACTGCTGTTTTCCTAAAGGAACATAGCAATACAGTGACTCCTAATGACTTTCTGCTATACTCATAGATCAATGTTTTGCTTAGCAATCATCACAGAAGCTCTCTCCTGCAGCAAAATTGGAAAAATATAAAGACCCACAGCCAGATAATATATACAGATTTATAGACCTTAGAAAAATCAGCCCTAAATGGGATATCTTCATCAAATCCCTTCAGTCTGAGCTCAGAGACATCTGAAAAACTGGAAGCAGAAAAAAAGAGTGCTAGTGCCATATGGGTTGAGGATACAAAACAAGACTTTTGCACACACACACACACACACACACACACACACACACACACGTACACAGAGAGAAGTGGGGAGGGGAGAGAAAGACTGTGGAAGCATGCACAGGAAACATGCACATTGATTTTACTCAGATGCGGTCTGAGAGATGAGAGAAGTGGATGCATGCTGTGTCCCTAACCCAGAAGTTTTCTCTGGTTGATAACCCCTTAAACATGAAAAATTCATTTGCTTCAGGGGAGTATCACTGAGGAAACAAACCACTCTCATGATTAGGCACCATGCCCAGCGGTAGATAGCCAAGAAGAATGAACTCAATAGCATCTTTGGAGATTTGTTTTCTCATACTGTGTCAGAACTTGTTTTTTTCATTAACCTTTGCAAATACACAATGTCCTTTGGTTTTATGTTTTTATGGGTATCCTATGTGTGTGAACATGTGTGTCTGCATTCTCATGTATTTTCAGGCTTTTCCTTTCATTATTTAGTTTTTTCCTGTTCTGTTTTGTTGGTTTTGTCTTTATTTTATTATTATTTCTTAGATGCCTGTTTTCTAAGAGAGACAGGATGTGGATCTATATGGGAGGGGAGGTGGGGACAAATTAGGAGGAAGTGGGATAAGGTAAACCATAATCAGAATATATTATATGATAACAATCTATATTCCATAAAATAAAAAATATTGGGCTAATTTAAAATGTTACTTTTGTATGTGACATTGGTTCTGAGGTTACAGTGCCAATGACTAATATAGATCTTCAAACTTTTTTTATGGTACCAATGAAGTTGAAAATCAATTTAAAGTTAACTATTTAAATATTTACAAATACACTAAACTCAATCATACTTAGATGCTTACATTTAAATCTTGTTTCTTTTCATTATGCTTTCTATTGTTATCTCTAGAATAGAAAATTAATAAGAATAAGGATGTTATTTATACTATAAAATTAAATTAGGTAATAATATAAACCATATAAACTCATGCGTATTTATAGATTTTACAAGTTTAATCTATGTTGATAATATTTTTTGTCCCCAAATTGTTGACTAGTATGAGTGAAGTGATCAGTAATTAGTGACTGAATCAATCAACTCACTTTCCTTTTATCCCTTTCCTTTTATATTTTTCTCTCTATTCTCTCTTTTCATTTCTTTCTCCTTCTGTCCCCTGTTTCCTTGCCTCGGTAACTACATAAAATATTAAGGCATTTTATATTATTCATGAATATATATACACATATGTGTGTATACATACATACATATATAACTGTATATCAGTATTAATAGAGTTTTTAGTGCATTTTTATTGGAAGGAATAACAAAATTCAAGTAGAGACCTGAAATAATTATGATTACCAATACTAGAATGTAACAGTATATTTCTGACAATATCACAGGTTTACAATTTATGATCTACAGTATGGATGTACACATATATCTTGAATTATCAATTCTAGAATTTTCCTGCAAGAACACAGGTGGAGTCTTATAACATATAACAACCCCAGTGTTCTTAGATTCATAGTTTTTGAGACATTGTATCCAAGAAGGTATCCTGTAGCTAATCTGCTGGCAGGCTGTCAATCACTGTATAACACTTACCCTTTAATAGAATGGCTGGGTCTCCATTCTCAAGGAAACTGTTTCTTTGATTAAATAAAACCCTGCAGAGCATGTGATGTCATTCATGGACAGATAATCATATTTTGTCCTTTTCCACTTTTTACCCAGTATTTTCCTTAACAAAAACTGCCAGTTAAACAGTAATTAGTAATGAATGCAGTTTGTAGTCTAAAATAACCTGAGTCCAGCATTAACAACTCTCTATGTCTGTTGGGTCTTCTAAAAATAAGGTTTAATTATTTTTCACATTTAGTATAATTATGTCCACTGCCCAGTACTGCTAGAACAGTATAAAATGTTCTAGCTAAGTACACAGTAGAGAACAGTCCATTATAATTGTAAATTTCTCTTATAACGTATCTTTGCTGATTTATCTAACCAAAAAAGATAATTGCTGTAACTTTCACATTCTGAGAAATTATAACTTGGAAAAAAATATTTCTATAGAGAAAACGTCAACTCAATGTTGCTATATTTGATAATTGCATTTAATAAGGTGTTATCCCTAAGTAATCAGGTTCAGAGCTTCAGAATTGCATTAAAATAAATAAAAATCCCTTCTCTTAATGGTAAGACAAGAAGTGATACACAAATGAAACAGAAAAAAACATAATTTAAATTGTTTTCCTTGCTGCTTCTATTATTCATTCCTTATAGCTCTTTAAAAAGGCTTTACTATCAACTGATGAGTAAATAATGAAAATATAATTCATTTATACAATGGAATATTATTTAGCTGTTAAGGAACCTAAAATAATGAAATTTGCAGGCAAATGGATGGAACTGGAAACAATCACCCTGAAGGAGGAAACTCTAATTGCAAAGTATTTGCTTAATTATTTAAAGATGTGTTGTATTTGTTTAACTATGTAAAGATGTGTTTCTGTTTTACCTTGCCCACCTAAGGTACCTGATTGGTCTAATAAAAAGCTGAATGGATAATAGAAAGGGGGGAGGAATGGACAGGACTTCCAGGTAGGAAGAGAAAGTTAGAGGACAAATTTGGGCTCAGGGGAAGAAAGAAAAAGAGATACCAGGGAGATGTCAGAGGTTAGCCAGCCAGCTATAGAAGTGGTAAAGTAGAGCATACAGAATGAAAGAAAGGTAAAAAGCCCCAAGGTAAATGTAGATGAATAGAAACGTTAATTTAGGTTATAAGAGTTAGTGATACAAGCTTAAGCTAAGGCTGAGCATTCATAACTAATAAGTCTCTGCGTCTTTATTTGGAAGCTGGTTGGCAGCCCAAAGAAAATTCCAACTACACTCTCTCTCATGTGATGTAAGCTTTAAGTTTCACATATTTGTGTTTCATTGGTGAGGTAACAAGTAAGGACCAAGGTTTTAAAGGGACATTTTCAAAACAGGGGAAAAGAATATAGTGTTTTAAAGAGAGAAAGGGAAAACAAAACAGAAATTAATAAAAGGGGTGGGAGTTGGGAGAGATAGATGTGGTTTTATGTTCAAGAAACATGTAGACCACACACAAGCCATACACAAACACACACACACACACACACACACACACACACACACACACACACA